>VXBP01005478.1:10250-26465 GCA_013400115.1 Rhinopomastus cyanomelas | reverse complement strand
TTAGTCATATACAACTCAGCTGATGCCAAAAGGCCGCAGTTCAGCCAACTACTGAGGCAGGAGATTCTGCTGCCGTCTTCTATTGGTCTTGGGTTTTTTCCACTGTGGAGACCTGCCGATGCTTTGAGACCGAAGAGGGCTGGGGTTACCGGCAGGCAGGGCAGGTCGGCAGCGGGACCGAGAGCCGCNCCGGACCCGGTGCGCGCTGCCCGGCAGCTCCGGCCCGGGCGAGCCCGGAGCGGGGAGCGGGGGAGCGGCGGGGGCATGTGGATGTTGGCCGTCGCCTTGTTCCACAGCATCTCTCATGGTGAGCACTTACCTGCCCCCACCGGGTGGGTTTCGGCTCTTCCTGCTGCCCGAGTGCGTGTCGCGGTTGTGCCGTTCGGGTCAAACGCGTCGCGCTAGGTGCCGTTAGCCTTGAGCAGAAGGGCGAAGATTGCGCTGCGAGCCCTTAAACCCGTTCACCTAGCGAGGGGACAGCCCGCAGCCTCTCTACCTTACTGCCGGTGTGCCTCGTTCAGAACAAGACGGTGCTTGGAGGGTCAGGGACAGACGTGCTTTTGCTTTCTTTGCTAGCTAGAAAAGTACAGAATTTTGCTAAGTGTCGTGTAAATCCGTCTGAGTACGCGGGGATAATTTGAAGGGCTTTCGCACTAACCGTTTGCCTGGAGATATTGCTTCCTTTTACCTTTATTTTTCTCTCTTTTTTTTTGGTGTCATAGCCGCGTGATTGCACCGCAATTATTTTTGTGTGTTTATATGCTTCACAAGTAATATTTTAAAATCCTTTCCTCATTACACCGTAAACGTACCTGCTCTGTATTTCCCCCCCTCCCTTCATTTATGTAAAA
Source organism: Rhinopomastus cyanomelas (assembly GCA_013400115.1). Lineage (NCBI taxonomy): Eukaryota > Metazoa > Chordata > Aves > Bucerotiformes > Rhinopomastidae > Rhinopomastus > Rhinopomastus cyanomelas. The sequence goes on along the minus strand of VXBP01005478.1, from coordinate 25,614 downwards.
ATATGCATGGGTAAGCATTACATCATCTGAAAATGTTGAAGACTCAGTCAGTTACAAAGTTCAGAAGGGTAAATTAGAGTGAAGATAGAATAAAGGTAAACCTGTTCTCTCCCGTCTCCCCCCTCCCCCCTTCATTCTGCTAACTCTTTCATTGACATACATTTACTGTAGTTACTAGATTTTTATTGTAATAGTGAATGGAGGTATTTTGGAACATTAAGACAGATGTTATTAAAAACCATGTCATGCCTGAAAACGTTTAAACTGCGTATCTTTTATTAAAATACATATTAGCATTGCAGCACTAAGAAAACAAATGATGCTGTAGTCTGGGGTTCTAGCTATTCTATTAGGTTGCTGCCTCCTTCTCCAGTTTGAGAACGCAGTGTTGCCTATAATGCAGTACATCCTGACAGCTACATCACAAAGATTAAGTGCATGATTCGCAAAGCAGGTGGAATGGGAAAACATTTTTTGTGTTGAATGAATGCGAGAGAGGCACAGGGCAAAGTGTAAGATTTTCCTGGGAGATACAAATAATTGAACCTCTGGCAGAGGGTGAGGAATGAATGCTGGATGAGGGTGCCTTCACATCCTCTTAAGCATATGTTAGATGAGAAAATGAATTGACTGGCATGGCCAGTCCAGTGCAAACAGCCGGATAGATTAGGAGGTGAATCTTAAGGGTATATTTAGAGCTATCTTAAAATGGTTTGATCTTTGGAGTGCCACAAAATGATAAATGATTAGGAAAAAAAATCCATTCCAGAACAACCCAAACCACACACTTTAAAATTTTGCATTTCTTCTAGCACTAAGACAACTGCAACAAGTTTCTAACATTAAGAATGTATTTAATTAACTAGTTTATTTATTTGTGACAGGCATCACTGTGGCTTACTCCCAGTCCTTTTTCAGCCAGACACCTTGGTTGGAGAGATTTGCTTTTAATAACACAGAGAATCAGCCTGAAAGTGTATGGTTTTACTAGTGGTATTCACGTAAAACTAGATATGCATAAGAAAGAATGCTTCTTCTGTCTAGAAGTCTTATATTTTAGAAAAACAAGGTGCTCTACTGATGCTACACACTTAACGTTATAAGCTATTTCTTCTCGACTGTCAGAGGTTTTTGAAAAACAAAATAATTTTTGCTGTATGAGGTTAAAATACTATGAAAATTATTTCCATTTATCCCTTATCTATGAAGTCAATAGTAATTTCACTTTCAGTACCCATGTGGTTTTTGCATCATAGTCAAATGTGAATTAGTATCTCAGGGATCTTTCTAGTTTTAATAGAATAACATGTAAATTGTAGATGCATCTGCATAGGTTCTATACAGCAACATCTGTATGTTTGTGCATCTAGATTACTGAAACCAAATGGTTTTGCATATGGTAATATTGTAAGGATTACGTAGATGATGGTTCAAGGATTCTTTGCAACTTAAGAACGGTGCTTGTTTTTAACATCACACTTGAGATCAAAACACATATGTATTTTAGGATCTTTTTAAAAGGCTTTTTTGAAAATGGCACCTACCTTCATATTAAGACTGATTAATTTGTTTTTGTTTATTAGTAACACTTACTTGGACTGTTGTATCAGTCAAGAGTCAGAGACTAATATCTTTAAAAGACTTCTGATTTAATGCAGTGTCATATCAGATATGTACCTCTTTGAAGGAAATGACTGCATATATAAATAGATATGTCACATACACACTTATTTTCATTATTCTATCTATAACTGCATCTGAACTCCATTGTGTGAGAGGCAGTATGCTTTTATGACTATATCTGGGGAGAGATTGGTGAGGCAGGCTGTTGAAGGTTGCTTGGCTTCTGTCATTGCTTTTTTTTTTTTTCCAACTCCTTTGGAACCATGCTGTTTCCTTAAAATGCAAGCACATGTGTGAGTGATCTTAAGTTCTGTGTTCCATTGCATTCTAAGTTTTACTTTAAAGATTGTTCATGTTTGTGTCCTTTTTTTGTTGTTGGCTTTGGTGGGGTTGTTTTTGGGTTTTTTTTTATGGTAGAAATTAAAAGTCAAACCTGACACATTATGGGTTTAACCCTCTGGTTGCCATCTTGGGCTAGATTTCTGTTGAAGGTAATGGAAGCGATCTGAATAACAACAGCAAGGTTGTCCCTTGTATTTCCCTGCAGACACTCAGCACAAATACATTTTGTCAAATTAGGTATGAGCAGTGTTGTGGGCTAAGGCTTTATGCTAGTGAAATAGCTTCCTTCTGGGGACAATAAAACACTAGCATGCTGTTACATCCAATTAGTACTTCTGAAGCCTGAAACAAAACCTTCCCAAATACCTGGCTGGAGATTTTAGATTTTGTAAAGGCTTTAAACTCTTAGTGCTGTGCATTTCTTAAAAATACTGCTAGCTCTTAACCATGAATACATTGCAGCTTTAATAAGTGTGTGGGACAGTATAGACATCAGTGGGAGCTATGCAGTTAAATTCACCAGTTTGAAATCCTGAGTCATGCACTTGCAATCCTGAGCAATACTTTGAATTACCTTCAGGGTTAGTATATCTCTGATGCTTTCCATCTTACTACACCTAAGTATTCCAGAAGAAAGCCTGACATATTAACACTGGAAGTCTACTGTTGCTTTCTCATAATTAGTAAGGGGACTGTCTCAGTAATTACAGTGAGATGAGAAGGGAGAAGGTAGGTTATGCTGTGAGGGGTGAAAGGCCTCCTTCAGAATGCCGAGTCCTTATTGTAACGGTGGTCAGTTATGTTCAGTGTTATGACGCAGTTTTCAGTACCATTTAGTCTCTGCAGCGGATATGCTTAACCCATTTATGAGTTTCTCTCTGGTTGCGTTTCTTATATGTCTGTTGTCCATAGATATTCTGTGGGACCCAATGCAGTACATACACATGACACTAAAAACCAATTTCTGTTAAAGATGTTTACTCTTTGAATCCTTCCCCTGCTTTATATTATGTCTATCAACATGGTTTTTAGCACCTTTGTCAGCAAACTGAGAAATAGCATGCTGAACTAAGAGCAGAAGTTAGGCTGCAGAATGACTTACTGAAGGCAACAGTGGTACTAATGAAGCTTTCAAAAGAAAATTATGACCCTTGGTGTTGGAGGGAAAGCATTTAAGGAAAAGAGCAAGCAGCTGACATTGTAGAAACATACTGTAATACGTGCATAGCTTGCATGGAATTGTGCAGACAAATCCTTACCTTAGAAACTTGTGCAGAAAGCATTTTGAATGGTAATGGTTGTGGATGGCACAGAGATGATGATGATATTTTAAATCTGGTGTTACTCAAGCTAGGAATGCTTATTAATCAATAAATACTGAATAGAAAAAAAACAGTTATGGCCGGGTAGCAGGAATTAAAAACATGTATTTCCATTTCAAAAGAAATGTTTCTTCTCAGCTCAGTGTGCCCCGATCCCCAGGCTTCCGGCCTCACCAGCAGTGGTTTTCTCACTCTGGGGTGGGCAGTGTGGTACACTGTACTGTGTGGTTTGAATGGCAGTGGGGAGCCAGTACCACACGACACTAGTGGGCAGCAAACCACACGAGTCTGGCAGCGTTTCTGAAAAGCTGTGGGAAGAGGCTTGCCTGAAGGAGGTTTTTTGTCTGCATTTTTCTATCAACAGTCACTAAAATTTTCAACTGGTAGATGTCACATCTTCTTTCCAGAGTCCCGATTAGCAGATGTGTGTTGACAATGAAGGTGTTTTTGGTAGTGGTTTAAAGTGAAGTTGATTTCCATGAACAGTAAATAAAAACTCATAAACCCTGTTAAATAATGTGCAGCAATATACTGTGATTTCAGTGGCATCTCTTCACTGCTGCAGCATCTGGAAAAGTTGAGAAATTGGTTTTAATTTTATTTTTTTAGTTAACTTCTGTGGTGTCATATACTGATAAATTGAATAATTTGGGAAAATCTTGTGGGCTCGGAGTAGCTCATCCAGAAAGTTCATCCAGCTCATGATCTGGTTCCATTTACAGGAATAACTTTGCTCAGGCTGAACCTCAATGTTTCGTGTCTTTGCCTGGCTGAGTATCTTAACAGGTGTGAAAGTTGTTTGGGGTGGGAAAGCAAACATCTTTGCCTGTTTAATAAACATGGAAGTGATAAAGAAAACAATAAAACTAAGCATCTTTTGAGTTGTGGGGTGTTAGTATGGTGGATTGAGGACCAAGATATGAGGAGTTCTTTCTCTTTGAATTTTATTCTAAATAACATAATGTGAGTAGGCTCAAGGCCTATTTGAACATACAATTCTTCTAGCCTTTAATTTTGTTTGGAGTACACCATTTATCCATCTCTCTTTCAGAGTTGCAATGGGAAAGGTTCTAGTTCCAGCTTTTCCTTTAAAAGCTGTGAAAGACGGAAAAAACATTATATTGAACTTAAACGTACAACAATTTGTTTTAAAAAATGTTTTCTGTTGAGTCAATTAAATTTTAAATGTACAAAAAATTCTATTTAAGCTATATAGATCTGTTGATTAGAATACTTAATTATTTTAAGGTGAATGTGTAGGTGTATGCAGTTAAATGGCTTGTTTCACAATGTAGTTTAAGATACTTCACAGTTATTTTTAATGCTTCCTTTCCATTTATTCTGTTATGAAAACAATGAAATAAAGATCATAGAATCACTAAGGTTGGAAGAGATCTCCAAGATCATCTAGTCCAACTGTCAACCTACTGGTACCATGCCCACTAAACCATGTTTTCAAGAGCCAGATCTGTGTGTGTTTTGAACACCTCCAGTGTTCTTTCAGTGAAGGATTTTTCTCCTAGTGTCCAATCTAAACCTCCCCCGGTGCATGAGGTTGTTTCTTCTAGTCCTGTTGCTACTGACTTGGGAGAAAAGAACAACCTCCGCCTTTCTACAATGCCCTTTCAGGAAATTGTAAAGAGTGATAAGGTCTCCCCTCAACCTCATTTTCATCAGGCTAACCAACTGCATTTCTCTTAGCTGATTCTCATAAGACTTGTCCTCCAGGCCCTTCACTAACTTGGTTGGTTTCTTTCAGACCCACAGGTCAATGTCCTTCTTGTACTCAGGTGTCCAAAACTGAATGCAATTCTTGAGATGACATCTTCTTAGTGTGCAGTACTGTCCTGCTGGACACACTATTTCTGATGCAGGCCAGGATACCATTTAGCTTTCTTGGCCAGCTGGGTACACAGCTGGTTCATGTTCAGCCAACCATCAATCCAGCATCCCCGGGTCCTTTTCCACACAACAGTTCTCCAGCCATTCTAGAGTAAACCTGCAGCATTGCAGAGTTCTTGTGACCAAAGTATAGGACCTGGCACTTGGTCTTGTCTCATTCTGCTGACCTCGGCCCATTGATCCCCACCTTATGCAGATTCCTTTGCAGAGCTTTCTCACCCTCCAGCATATTGACATACCTGCTGAATTCGGTGTCATCTACAAACTTGCTGAGGGTGCATTCAGTCTCCTCATCCAGATCACCGATAAAGATGTTAAACAAGACTGACCCCGAGACTGAGCCCTGGAGAACACTGGAGATAACCAGCCACCAACTTGATTTAACTCCTTTCAGTACCACTCTCTGGGCTTGACCATGCAGCCAAGATTTTGAATTATTCTATTCTTCAAAAGAAAGCCTGTATTCTCAGTCTCCATCTTCCTGTCTCTTAAAAGCATTTCATCAAACAATTGCCATTTTCAAAATTCAAGTAAAATGGGAGATATTTCAAAAGAGCTTTTCACAGCACAGTATTTTAGAGCATGCAAGAGTACTTCTTGAAGAACAAGCCTTGTTCCTCACTCTGGGCTTTTCTTGCCCTTGCTTTTCTTTTTCTACTGCTGTTCGCTAAAAGTTCTTAATCCTCATAGTTATTTTTTTCTATTAGGTCATTGGATTCCTCACCAGAAAAGGAGAAACTAGGGTATGCCGATGTATAACTTCAATGATGGAATGGGCGACAAATATTGTGATATATACTGAAGAAGGAAAGAAAGAAAGGCAAATGAATGGACAGATAAGATGACAGAGATTAACAATTCTCTCCAGCATCCTTATTTAAGCTATTTTTACTTAGAAGGCAGGGAGTAAGATTTAAGAGTGAGCCAGCAATCCTATTTATAGAAAGCCATTTTTAAATGCAAAGGCTTTGAGAAAGAGAGCCACCTCCATACTAAACACCAGCCTCCCTGGAGCTTCCTGGTAATTGAGGGAGAGAGCAGCCCAGCGACCTGAGCTGAATCACTGATGTGCCTTTGCTGAAGCTTCCAGAAGGACAGCTCCTGCACCAGCATGGGCCATGGAGCAGTGTTGGAGCACAGCTGAAAACAGCACCCTTCTATATGTTGATTCGGCAGATACAAAGGCACACACAAAGACCACCTGGAAATTTTTTGGCATTTTACGTTCAAAGCCCCTACATGCATCCTACAGAGTGAGCTGAAGACCAACCATTCTGCTCATGTGCCTCTTAATGTAGTATGACAGAGATACAGTTCCTTCAGAAATTATTTAAACATATATATAATGTTTATAGATATATACATAAATCTGTATAGCCTGTAATTGCTTAAAGGCTACCGTGTACGGAAGAGCTGGCACTTGCTTTACTGTCCAAGTATACTGCTGCTATTTTCTTTCACTTAATTACATGGTAATCCCATGCAGAAGATTCGTGGCTTAAGATTTATGTTTGTACTAGGGTAAAAATTATTCTTGGTAACTCTCTGTTATCTAATTTTGGGGAGTCCTCCAGTGTTTTAAGAATATCAGAAACCTGATTCTTTAAGGGACTGAGGATTTTTCAATACAACTTGAATATAATTATGTCGTACTGTAGCTGCGAATAGTTCCCTACCTACATAATCTACTCCCAGTGATTCTATAGATAAGTGGTGCTTTGTCTATATAAATATCTGTTGGCATGCAATCCTCCCATGTGATTTGCAACTGAGTGGCTTATGCTAAGCCTGCACACTAAGGATGTTTGTCTCTCAGCATTTTAATGGCAGCTTTCCATGGTCCCAGTTTATAGGTGCCACAGAATTAAGAAATTTGATGCAAATGTTTTGGGGTTTTTTTCCTCTTCTCTTTTTAGAAGCACCTCCCTGATAATGCATTGTTCAGTAGAGTTTCCTAGAGGTTTTGTAGTGAATATGATGTTCAAGTACCACATTTAAACTTTGACATGACTTTTCTTTACGCCGACAGCAAAGGCTAGCTGGGATACTGATATATGAAGACTTGGAAGAATCCATATATTGCTTTTACAGTGTCCACTGACACATGGCAGGATCTGAGTTTACCAAAATGCTTCTTGGTTGCTTTTTCCCAGACCTTGGAAAAGTGATCGTAAACTCAGGCTTGTGTTAAATTATTTTGTGTGATTGTTCTTTTTTTTAAAACCAGAAATGGTTCTGTGTTGTTCTGAGGTTTTTTTTCCTTCTGTTTTATTTTTACAGTACTAATTTTTGAAATCTTTAGTTTTCTGTGAGAATTCTGTTGTTTGGAATTTTGGTCCTGACTTGGGAAAATATTGTGAATGCATGAAGTCAGCATCTTGAAAACTAACTGGTGAGCATGTGACATGCTGTTAGAACACTTCTAGCTTGAGCTAAGTGCACAAAGAGTCTTTGACAAAGCCCTTTTTATTATGAAAAACAGATTCTGATGCTCCTGGAATGGGAAAAGATGTCATGCAGGCAAATCAGGCTGTAGATGGATCTCAGTTTAAATAGAAAATGCCTACTGTGATTCACCATCCAGCAGGTCCTGCACAAACTACTTTGTCCAGCTATGTATTTTACTTCCATTAGGTGGCTTTTCTGTGGGGCAGTTTAAAAGGCAATTCACATTTTATTTCTAGACAGGCCAACCAGGATTGCAGCTGCAGTTGTAAAGCACATAAAGCAAGGCATTTGATATGTCATGGCGTGAAAGTTGTAATTTGGGAGACTGTCAGTGAAGTAAAATTTCTCTGTATGTGTCTATAGATATCTAATGCAGAGGTTGTTCAACACAGCAAAGTGATTCACAAACGTCTAGAGTGATGATCTGCATTATGTTAGTTCGTACTTTTAGATATGTATGTATGTAGGACCTTTATACTTTTATTCTTAGTTTTGTTGTGTGACTGGAATATTCCTCTTCTACCATGACAAAGTTTTCTACAGTTGTTTTTATGGCTGTGCAGAGAACCTAGAAACCAAATGTTTGTAATTACAGAGGAAAAGAGAAGCACAGAGTAGGGCTCTTTTCACGAAGATATTTCAGCAATGGACAATGCCTGCCATGTTCTTTTGTTGTGTCAACTGTGGCTGCAGGTTTGTGTAAATACACGTTTAAAAACATGCTAAATGGAACTTCAGGGGAGAGGGAGGGAAAGGGAAATGATCAGGACTTTTAATGGGGAGGGCAAGTGAGGAAAAAATGTAAGCGTTAAACCACATGGATATTCAGACAGAATTGCAAAGTATGATAACAAGAGGAAGGGGTCTCAAAGAGCATGAAGCCCTGTGGGGACAGCAGGAGGGCATTCTCTGAAGGCTAAGTCTGAGATAGACAGCTTATGGCAGGAGGATCTGAAGTCTTGGATTCCCAAAGCCACATGCTGGTTTCTTCCCACCCACAGCTCCTGCTCAAAAGGCTCAACCTTGCCTTCCCAAGAGCAAACTGAAGCCATCTTGGCTGCTGGTCTGCACCAGGGACAAAGCTGGTGCTCTGCATGGATCCTCCTGTGCCTAGTGATGGGGAGCTCAAACTCTCATCATCCTTGCCCTTCATTTGCCTGCACTGAGTTTTGTTTTATTTGTGCTTGCTTCTGCTATTTCATCTGTGACATGGGCCTAATTAGAGACCTACAACTGCTTCTTTCTCCACTTTATTACAGTAACTTATATTTATTTTGAAAACAAAATTATTGTTTCTGTCTCTCTAAGCTTCTTCCCTGGAGAAACAAATGGAATTGGGGAAGTGAGGGTGATCAAGGTTGGAAAGCAATCCAGTGTTGGCTGTAGGGTAGGATATGTGAGTTTCTTGTTTGAGTGAAAAAGGAAGATGCTGAGCTCCTTTATTGGACAGGAGGGAGATAATTAAACCTCAGAAAAAGGCTGAGCTGTCAGACTGTCAGAGAAGCACTGGCAGTTTTGTTGCTGTTTGTTGTTCAGCTGCTTGGAACTAAAACTGGCAGGTTTCGTGCAACAGGATCTTCTCAGTGCATGGACCTGACCAACCTGCCTTGCTCTTGGGGCCCTCTCTGGATGTGGTCTCCTGAAAGAATAGTGGAGGAAGGTGTCTCCAATGCACCGAGTTGCTGTCCCACTGGAGAGCAGCAAGAAAATGGAGGTCTAGAGGAAAACTACAGATATGATGGGAACACAGCCTGGGGCGGGGGGTGGATTTTATTTTTTTAAGGATATATTTTATTTTCTCCTACGAAAGAAATGATCGTTTAGTTTAACCATTTTCTCTCCTGGTCTAGACTAAAAATCATGCCCAAACGCCTTCCTTTCTTCACTTTTTTTTGCCTTTAGCTAACGTGTTCATGCTTGAGAAGGAGCAGTGCAACTTCAGAGGAATGCGACTGTCCTGTTAAAGTGCTACTCATGCTCAAGCTGTGTTTGTTTCACTAGTGATAGGGCTAGAGGCTGTTCTGAATGTCTTAGCCAGTGGCACAAATGAAGGCAATGCAGAGGAAAAGCAATGGCTGGCTGAAGACACTGTATCTGTAGCAGTTCAATGCATGTTTATTTTGTTCAAATGTCAGTCCCTAGTGGACAAAAGCAGTTACAGTATTCCTAGTATAGCTTGAAATGCATTTCTGTGGAAGAGAAGAACGATGATATTTAGTAATTGCAAAAGGAACTAATGAGTTTTTAAAAACATTTTCCACAGTTAAATAATAGTAGTCTGACTGCTACTTAGTTTCAAGAAGCTTTGAGATCTTTCTGGATCAGTAAGTAGTATTTCTGTCTTGGCACTGTTCAGTGTTGTTTGCCCACTATGCAGTGAAGCTGCTGTTCTTCCTCATGTCATCTCTGCAGCTTTCAGTCCCTGATGTGGATGCACTTTTGGGATAGCTATAGGGGAACGATCTTGGTTGAACACCAATGCCTTGGCATTTCCCGAGTGCATTTGGCCTTGTGCTCAGAGAATTTTATTTAAAATAAGTAGTATACATGAAATGGCTAGTAAGTGAAAAACGAAGGCTATGATGTAGCACAGTGCTGGTAGTCTCATGAGGATAGAAAGTGGAAGATATGGGGAGATGCTCTTCTGACACCAGCAGGAGATGTTGCTCTTTGCTTTGAGGCTGCTGTCCTCTAAAGAGGAATAAAAGAAAAGAAGAGAAGCTTAGGGATGTTTTGGTGGAGAGACAGGCTGGAATGCAAGACAATCACCACTATCTCTGGTGTAGTCACAAATAATATTAAAGCTCTAAGCCACTTTTGGTTTGCCACACTGCAGTTTTTGTAGGGTGATGCAAAATTTTCTGGCTTGGTTTTCAAAATATCACTTGAGAAGAAACAAGAATTTAAAGCTGGGTGTTTTAAGTAAGTAAAATATTTTAGAAACCATAACTATTAAATACAACTCTCTGACTTTTTAAAGAAGTGGACTTTATCATTTCAAGAAAGAGATTGAGATGTTGGATCAGGTCCAGAGGAGAGTAATGAGGCTGATGAAGGGACTAGAGGAAATGTCTAATGAGGAGAGGCTAAGGGAGCTGTGGTTGTTTAGCCTGGAGAAGACTCCAGTGGGACCTTACTACTTTCTGTAACTACCTGAAGGGATGTTGTAGACAGGTGGGAGTTGGGGTCTTCTCCCAGGCAACTAGTGATAGGACAAGAGGGCAGGGCCTGAAACTGTGCCAGGGGAGGCTGAGGTTGGATGTTAGGAAGCTCTTCCTCCTCATGGAAAGGATGATCAGACATTGGAATGGAATGCCCAGGGAGGTGGTAGAGTCTTTATCCCTGGAGGTGTTAAATTAAGCTGCATATGGTACTTAGTGCTATGGTCTAGGTGATTGTTTTGATGTTAGGCCATAGGGCTGATCTTAAAGGTCTTTTCCAGCCTCAGTAATTCTGTGACTTCATGTAGGTTGGTATATGATCTTTCTCACTAAATCAGGAATGCAAGCACTGTGGAGATTCTACCTTTATACCAGTAAGAAACAAAATTATTGCCTTTTATTAGTTCATCCATCAGTGACTTTTCTTATTAAAAGTGTGATAGCACTTCGAAGTTATATACAGATGTTTGCTACTGGGATATTTTCTGGAACATCACCTGCAGTGGGGAGCTGCATGCTATGCATGTGAGACTGCACATATAGCGGGGTGTATGCTGTGACTTGTTACCTTATTTTATTAATGTATAGTCATCCTGAGAAGCTAAAAGAATTATTAGTAATAGCTCTGTAAGAGGGATAAAATAAATTTAAATTAGCTCACAGTCAAGCCTTATGTCTTTAAAATGTAGGTAAGCAGCTCATCATTTTGCTTCCTTACACAATATTGGAGGAAACTTTTTTCAAGTCCAATTTATAAATGTTGCAATTCGTTACATTTAAATGTATTTAGTGTCCAGAATAGTTATCTATTTGAAAAATTACACTCTTCTTGAGAATAATGTGATAATGTTACTTTGTGCAAAAATTCAGACAAAATATATCAGACAAAATAAGATCATCTCCCCACCCAATGCTCTGCTTCTCCCTTTTCTCCTTCCCATACAGTCTTCTGGGTGTCCTTCTGTCCATACATCTCTTCCTGCCCCCTAGCCAGACACAAGCGTCATTTTACTGATCTTGCCACATGTCTGTATTTAAAGTGGCCTGATTTTACCAGGGAAGCTAGAAAATATTACACAGCAAAATTCCATTAGTACGTTCTGCTTTTCGTTTCTCTCCTGCTCTGAGCCAAAAACCCCAGCTAATTTAGACTAATTACTTCAAATGCAGTTTGTAAAAGAACGCTAATATTTCACTGAAGGTCATCTAAGCAATCTATAGTTAAACATTCATGTGGGAGACTCCGGAGGAAACAAGACTGGTTATAATGGAAACACTGGGCTAAGATCTGTGCTTATGTTCTTTATATGACAAACCAGGATAGTATAGAGCTCTTTCTTAAATCTGAACAAACTAGTTTGCACACCAAGCTTCAATATTTTCCATATTGGAGGATTGTGTGTGATCTATGACTGGAATATTTAAATTGCTTCTTCAGCATTATGATCCTCAATCCTTGTTGTGTTTTATTAAGGAAAAAAATATCTGTGCATGATCTTGTGTCATTAAAATGTGTTGGGTGCCTAAGGTGTTTCTTCATCTGTTCCTCTAGCAGCTTTTCCCCTCAAGTCATTATGCTAATTAGTATTTGATCAGATGATTAAATTATAATTCGATTAATCCTATGTGCTAAATGCTCTGAATGCATTTGCATCGCCTGAATGCCTTGTGCTTAAGCATTGCTGTTTGCGGCTTGATACAAGGCTCTTGTCTTTTCCCATACCTGGTGGATTTTCTGCATTGAAAACACTATGGTTCCTTTTGACAGAGGAAAGCCTTTTTTATTTCTTATTCTACTGATCAGAAATACGTAGGTTCCACTTAGATGATCTGAATGTTCCTAGGGATTATAAAAATATAGGAGAAAAAAATAATCCAAGCTTCCCCCCCCATTAAGTGTACACACACCTGACATCCTGTTCACAGCTTATCAATATGAAAAACTGGTACAGCTAAATCCTCTGTTTCTGTTCTGAGTGGTATTTCCCCCAAATAATTCTCCCCCTTTCAAAGATTAAATGTATTTTGTTCCAGAAGACTCTTCTTTGCAGAAGAAATTGTTCTCTGTGTGAGAGGGAAGGTTACTCTTTCTCCTGCTACCTGCTTTTCACTATCTTTTCATGCAGTTTTATTTTTGCATGTCATCTAGAGGAGATAGTCTCAAGCAAGGGTGTAGAACGGAGAACACACTGAATTTATAATCTTGGTGTCTCTAAGAGATTAATGCTCAGCTGCAGCATTGCTTTTTTTGTCTTTGGAGTCCTGTGTGTTTAGGTAACCTTTTTTCATGTGACTAGGTCCCTACATACTGGAGAAAAGGAAAAGCAAATTAACAAACCTTTTCAGAGGAGGTACTTTGGCTTTGATTACTAAAGGTATTACATGGCTAGATGTATTAACTGACTTTCTTTTTTGAGAGAGGATGCTGAATGTAAATCCGCTGGTTTGTTTCCATTGTACAGTGCAAAAAAAACCCCATCATGGAACAACCTACCTCCCTCTCATGAATTTATCTCAGGGTAAGTGTGAAACAGATTGAACACAGGGTTGCCAAGACATGTCTAGGGGGATTTTGCTGTACTCAGGTGTGGGAAGGTAGAGCAAGGGAATAGGGATGTAAAAGATGTTTTCCTTCCTCTTTCCCTGCCTTTTTTTACCTTATAAGCTGTCAGAGATTCATAGGGCTACTATAACATCTTAGTTAACTGTTTTCATACAGTCTAGGAAACAATTTTACCTGTGAGGTGACTGGCATGTTACAATCTATTACCAGCTGTAAAACAACATGGACTAAATGAGTCTCCATAATTAAGGCCATGAAAGCCAAAAGCTCTTTCACACTGCTCGTCTTTGAAGTGCAGTTGTGTAGCAGTGATTGAATAGTGAGATGTCATGGAGCCTATCGTTTAAGAAAACACATGCCTTGCCAATGAATTAAGCCTTATGCTTTGCCAGGGATTCTATCTTGTAAATCTTGCTTTCACCCCTGGCTCACTGGTTTATGCTTTTGCCTTGGGTGAGTATCACAGGCAATTGTTTCTCTTGTTTACTCCCTCCAAACAGATTATGGGCAGACGTATGTGCAAATTTAAGAAGTTAAAACTTATGGCTAACTACTGCTATGTGGCTGGGAGAGGTTATTGCACCTGCAGGTTAGCCCAAGAGTAGTGGATTGTGCGAGAAGTCCCTTTCAGTCAGAAGCCAGCAAACTTGTCAAACACAGCAAACCAGTTTAAAATTGCAGCTAATACAGTTGTGTGTAAGCAGGATCACTCACATAAATTACTCTGCTGTCATAGTACTGTGGGGTAGAAACCTCCAACTGGAAAGCAGTGATGGCTAGCTGGAGGCAGTTAATGCCTTCAACCAATTCAGATAAATAGAAATGGAAGTAGGCTTGTGTCAACCTCCCCATTTTAGAACTGAAAGAATTAGGCTAAGCTGAATTAAGGCTCTAATTCTAAATGAAGGTGCTAGCTTAGAATGCTGCTTAGCTCATTTCTTTTTTTCAAAGTTTAATTTCAGATTCATTTCCTGAGTATCCCCATGTGGATGGGTCCTCAGACTCTGCCTAGCCTTGAGTAAGCTACTTAAAGTTGCGGCCTGAACTCGTTACTGCAGAATAAGCTCAAGCATGCATAAGAAGCAGACTAGATATTGCAGGTGAACTCATTGCATGCCTGTTTTTTTTCTTTATGGCAAATATGCTGTGTGGTATTGCACAGGAAGCAGAGATCAGTTTTGTAAAGGTCTTCCTGGAGTCAGGGAATATTACCCATGTAGAAAACTAGCTAAATGGCTATGGAGGATGGATAAGGTATTCTAAACTATTCCTTTTTAAGTGTTTAACTCGCTTTCCTGTCTGTGCAATGGGGATGCTTTCTATGCTCACCTGGCAAGCACTCTTTTGGATGAATATCAATATTCCTGGAGCTTCAGACTTCTAGATGAAGAGGAATTCATATTTTGTAGCAGGGGAAACAAACAGGAGGAGTTTGAAGCCATTGTGAAGCACGACTGCTATGACGTAGTTGCCATCATGGAAACATGGTGGGATGACTCTCATGAGTGGAGTGCTGCAATGCATGGGTATAAGCTCTACAAGCGGAACAGGCAGGACAGACAGGGTGGCAGGGTAGCTGTCTATGTTAGACAGTGTTTTGAAAGCATAGAAGTTAATGAGTACGATGGGTCAGTTGAATGTCTATGGGTTAACTTGAAGAGGGCCAATGATGTAGATGTCCTGCTGGGAGTCTGCTATAGACCACCCAACCAGGATGAAGAGACTGATGAATTACTCTATAGACAACTGGCAGAAGCTGCAAAATTGCAACACCTTGTTCTTGTTGGTGACCTCAACTTACCAGACATCTGCTGGAAATACAACACAGCAGACAGGAAACAGTCCAGGAGGTTCCTGGAGTGTGTGGAGGATAACTTCCTGACTCAGTTGGTAAGTGAGCCCACCAGGGGAGGTGCCCTGCTGGACTTGCTGCTTACAAACAGGGAGGGGCTGGTGGGTGATGTGGTGGTTGGAGGCCACCTTGGACTCAGTGACCATGAAAT
>VXBP01005476.1:20835-40333 GCA_013400115.1 Rhinopomastus cyanomelas | reverse complement strand
ATGATTCTATGATTCTATGTTATGCTGCATAGGAGATAGTGTAATTAATGACTGTTGATGTTTATTAAACACAAATGTTGTGGATCAGGCTGGGGTTGCCTGATAGGCCTGGAGAACAACTGACCCCGTAACCCAGTTTGCATAACCACCGAAGAAGTTCCAGAAAAAGTGTTTTAGTTTAAAGCCTATTTTGCTTCTGCTCAATACTATGAGCTTGGTGCGTTCGCAGCATGTGCTGTGGCAAACTGCTTTAACTGCTCCGGGTTTGGTGAAAACACAGTACTTCCTGCAGGCATCCTGGAGACACCCAGTCAACATTTATTTGCCTCAGCAGAAACTACCAAATAAATTATAAATTGGCAGATATATGTTGAACCTCTGTGTTCTCTCCAGTCTCCTCTGATGAGCTGTGTTTTTTTCCTTTCCAAATCTGTGTCATTTTTTTGCTCTATTTTTATTTCCCCCCCCCCACTATAAATGTATTTGGAAATCAGCTGGCCTGCAGTATTATACTCTTGATTATAAAAAGCATGAGCATGTTACAGGTCTGAAGTGTTTTTATGTCTTTCTGGGGAAGGAGAGTTCTTTATTTTTTGTTTAATTACTTGTGTGTATGTGCAGGACTGCAGAGGTCAAAGGAGTGACGTCCTTGTGTTCTACCTAAAGACCTCCCACGATGTAGTGCCTCAAGACAGGCAACAACCACTTTGTGGCGTGATATGACGTGATGAAAGGCCAGCATTATCCAGACCTGAAAATCAGCATTTAAAACATATTTTCCAAGTTTGGCTCTGTCGTTACAGTAACAGGAGCTTTGGGATAATCATAGACCACAAGGGGAAGGTGGCTTCAGCCTGTATGCACTGTGTCCCTTCTTGACTTGTCATGTCCTTGGGCCTGAGCTGTCTCAAGAATTTCTGGCAATCAAGCATCTCAGGCTGCCTTTAGCAACAACTGCAGAACTCAAGGGAAGGGCTGAGAGAAGAACGAGGGCTACTGCTTCACACAGAATCATAGAATCATTAGGGATTTGAAGGGACCTCAAAAGATCATCCAGTCCAGGGGTCTTCAAACTTTTTAAACAGGAGGCCGGGTCCCGTCCCTCAGACAGTGTTGAGGGCCGGGCTATAGTTTGTCCTGTCTGGGAGTGAGAGACGGAAGAGCCGCCTGGGGGTGGGGGAATACTGCCGGACCAAGTACTTAAGTTGTGAAATTTAGTCACTCTTGAGACACAAACAGTCCATTTTTTTACTACTTACAGTTGAGTTCTCCTCGGTCTTCTTCATTTGGCTGGACACCTGTTGAAACAAATGCACTGTTTTAAGCATGTGGGATAGATAATCCTGTTTGGCTAACAGCTAGTTATCATTAAGCAAAGTCCACCAAAGTTGAGGTGGGGCACCCTTTCTTCAGGACACCCCGGGACTTTCACGGCATCATGATTTCTTGCTGCTGTGTGCAGGCACCTTACTCTTCTTACCTTCTAGCAAGGCACCACACCACATGAGGTATTTTGGCAAAGGGAAAAATATTTCTGATTCAGTCATGCAAAAGGAGTTACTTGGTCATGCAAAAGCCTCCTTACCTGTGTATGACACTAGTTTAGAGGACTTCCGTTTCCACAGCCAACAAGTTAGAACAAGTAAAAGACCCATCAGAATAACAATGGAAATGATGCCAGCTGCTTGAGCACCGTGTCCGCTTTTTTCCAGGGTTTTGTGACTTTCTGTGCTACTGCTGCTTTGCTGTGTGTCTAGAGCAAAATAGAAAAGTCATGTAATAAGGTGTCAATGTTCACACATCATGCTGAGCAAATATGAATGACCACGTGTTACGTGCACCCAAAAAATTCTGAAGGATGAAATATTTGCGCTGTTCACATCACTGTGACTCTGGTGGTGTTCCTTCTGAATAAGGCACGTACCAGTTTTGAACTGTCTCACAAGAACATGCCTGTTTATTTCCTGTTAGGAACTACTGACAGTGTTACTTGGCTTTTGTTTGATTTGGAATGACAGCAAGGCTATGCTACCACACAAACTCTCTACTGCGCACCTCTGCTCACGCACAGAATTTTTGTGCCTGAATGTAACTTACATCGTTTGTCTGCATTTGTGAAAGCGGTGTCAATGAACCCAGAGTATGTGATTCCTTTGTGCTTTCAGATAAACTAACTGTGGGTGTTTAGCTAGAGTTAGGCAAACAATCAGAAGCTTTTTGCATCAGAAACCTGCACGATAAAGGTGTGGCAAGAAGCAGGACCAAAAACCACAACTGAGACTGGACAATCACCACCTGAAAAGCTCTCCCGGTCTAGACAGCTTCTCTACGCAGTGGTTTGGAAATAACAAAATCCACTATTGGTACTATAAGTTTAACTGGTATTTGTAAGTTCTCTTCAAAGTAATTTTCTGTTTTGTGAAGAGTTGAACTGCTAAACATTTGGTTTTACTATTGATCGGGCTTATCAGCAAAAAATAGCATATCATACCCGTGCCAGTGGCTGTATTCTTCCATCAGGCTAGTACTACCCATTTGCTACAGAACTGTTTTAAATTGTGTGCTATGTTACACTGAGTTTTGGAGGCTGATAAAAGGTCCTTGAAACTAGGCAGAATAAAAGCAAATGCAAGTGCTGCAAAGGGGTCGGGTAAGGGGTTCAGGAACCATGCTGTTTAGAGACCCACAAAAAATAACCTGATTGGCCAAGTCATTGAGTTCCTGAGGAACCAAATGGTCAAGCTCAGTGACTGCCTCAGATACCAGTTTCTTGGTGAAGTGTTCACTTCAGTGTAGAAAAAGTAACCGACTAATGGCTGAGCATAACTAGCTTGAAAAAAACCCAGAGCTTTTCTTGGTGCTTTCTGGAACCACCGAATTCATGCTTACTGGTCATTAGTGTGCATCCATAGACAGAGGGACACTGCTTGACATTCCTGCTACCTAGAAAACATGAAGTATCACGAAGGGACTTACAGTTGGCCGACGTGTTTTCCCGCAATACTCTGTTTTCTATGGAACACTCTATTTCCATGTTAGAAGTCGCTTTAACCTTCAACGTGGTAAAAACGCTGTAGGTTCCGTTGGTGTGGAGTGTGAGGTTTAGCTCTGCTGGAGACAGCTGGCTGTTGTCTGTTTTGTTTATCCAATAAACATTGGGTGCTGGGTATCCATTGCTGGACCTGCAGCTGAAAGTCACCTCCTCTCCAGTGCTGTCATTGTTTATTGGTCCACTGAGTATTGGTTGGCTATAACTAGCTGGGGAGTGAAAGGACAGGTAAGTAGTAATCAACAAGTTGAAACGTCTTGAAGATAAAATTCTGATGTAAGTTCTGAGGCAGAAGTTTTGGGTATCTCGCGACTCTGATCTCAAAGTGAAACACCTGCAGGTTTGGTGTGTGATCCAGAGAGCCTGGATTGCTGGAAGGACAGACAGCTAAAGCCAAAGCAAGGGAGCGATTTCTTACACTGCTGTTACCTAGTCATGTGTTAATGAAAGACAAGATGAAATCACCCCTATACTGGATAAAGGGCTGTTATTGATATTCTCTTGGTTTTAGATTTCTGTCTGCAATATCGAAGTTAAGCAGACTTCACTTCAGCAAAGGGCTAGTGTTTCCAAGTTAAGAGTACACTGAAATACAATTCTGAAATATTATACAATACAATACAATACAATACTGAAATACATTTGAAAAGCTGGAGCGACAGCGTGGGCTTGCAGATGGCGCGCACCCTTACCTGCTAAACTGAGAACCACCTTTGCCTGGTGAACCCGTTTGGTATATTCGGCTTTCTGCAGAACCACGCATTCATACGTATGTTCATCGCTCTGGCTGACGTTTAGTAGCAGCAGAGAAAAATCACCATTCTCCAATCTGTCCCAGAATAACCGCGTCCTGTTCCGAAAGTGACTACACTGCTCGCTTTCGTTGTCTTGACCTGAGATGAACGCGTGTACAACGGAACACCTTTCTCGATCATCATTTATTTGCCAATACACCCGTAGATTTTTTAAGTGCAGTTCTCCCCCGTGATAAATGCAACTCAGTGTAGCGTTGTCACCAGGTCTACTGATTATCTTCTCTGTGGCTGTAACTACAAAAGTCAAAGGGAGAGAGAAAAAGGGGAGGTTATGAGGGGAAAAGGCCATTCTTTTCAAGCATGTTCTACCACACATGGATTCCAGTGCTGGTGTTTGTAGCAGGCAGGTGAGTGTGCTCACTTGGCAGTCATCCCTACCTACTGACTTGTGGGTGTCTAATTCTCTCCATGCTTGTACGTTTTCCAAAGGGACCTTTTACAACATAGAATCTTTTGCTTAGATCTTTCTCCAAGAACCGAGCAGCCTAAGCGTTCGCAGTCCCTCAGATATCTGCGTGTTTCACTTTGGTCAATGACTGGGACAGACTCCGCACACACTGAAGGCCTAATGCTTTAATATGATCTTTTTTAATTAAGGAAAATGCCGAAGAACACCAATTAAATACTGGTAGGAAAAGGTGTTACCATTATTTTGGGATTCCAAAAATTCAAAAGGAGTAGTAAGTGGGATGTATGGCGTGATCACTGCATTTTGTTACTACTATCAAGGTGACACTCTTAGCAAATACACCCAGCTGGCAAACCAGCATGCTTAGATACCCCCAGCAACACATTCATTACATATTTACTACCTCTCGCAGCCAGGTGAATTAGGCCAGCACAGTATCTGTCTTTCAGAGTGCTTTCCCCTGGCCTCTGGATGTGAGAAAGGCAGCTCTTCCTGCTGAAGAGCAATGAGAAAGGTGTGAAGTAGCTGTCTGCAACGCACAGGCTGACAAGTCCAAAAGGGCCAAGGAAATTTTGACCACAGCTCTCCCTCCTAATAGTTTGAGGGGAGTAGGATTGGATGAGAAAGATTACAACTAGGGGAAGGGTTTAAGCAGGTGGGTGAATTAGGGAAAGATGAAAGGAGTGAGGGTTTGGAAATGTGGAATTAGTGTGTGACAAGATGGGTAAAAAGCAGAACTATTAAAGAGGAATATGTCTCTGTGTTGGTGCGCTGGACTCAGAAATAGCTCATCTGCATATCTGAGCTGAGCAACCTGGCTTGAAATGACCGCTGAAGCAAACATAGTATTTACGGGGAAAAAGGCCGTATGTTCTCTGCTGGGCACTTGCCCTGCAACAAGGATACTGCAGCTCAAACTCTGAGAAAATGCTTGTGGCACCAGGAGAAGGTAATTCTTGAAGAAGCGTTACCTGGAAAGATGTGGGCACCTTCATCACTAGTTTTTTGCAGGAACAGGGCAGCTGGTGGTACAGACTGCATGTGGTACAGTTTGTCCTGATTTTCATAGAATCATAGAATGCATTGTGTTGGAAGGGACCACTAAAGGTCATCTAGTCCCACCCCCTACAACAAGAAGGCACATCTCTATCTAGAACAGACTGCTCAGAGCCCCATCAAGCCTGACCTTGAATGTCTCCAGGCATGGGGCCTCCACTGCCTTTCTAGGCAACTTGCTCTGCCACCGTATTAAAGAACTTTCTCCTAGTGTCCAGCCTCAATCTACCCTTTTCCAGCTTAAAACGATTACCCCTTGTCCTCACCCCTCGTGGTGCTAGTTAGACATTTTTCAGTGATTAAGCAAGAACAGAGGAGAGACAACTCTAAAACACTTAACCATCACCACCTTGCCCTCGTTTTAAAAGGAAGCTTTGGAACTACAGTAAAAGACTTACTAACGTTTGATAGTTGACCAGAATCATACCTTGCAGTATCATAATGTGAGTACAGACTGCATGCAGGAGCGTTAACGCTGCTTATCAACGGCCTCTATTACCCCACACCTAAGACCTTTTGTTGGCAGAGGTAAATACGCAGGGAGATCTGTGAAGCAAGTGGAGCAATCTGAGCAAGAGCAGGCGTTAGGTCCCTTGCTCTTCTCTGCACCAAAAATGATAGAAGTGGACTTTTTCTGCTTTCCCAGCCTCATGTCAGAGGAACAAGAAGCAATTCTTACAACAAGTACTTCTGAGGTACCTTGTTGCAAACGTGCAGATCCTGATGTGCATACTGCAATTACTTTGTGTAATTAAAGGGAGAGGAGCCTCATTGTTAACAGAAGTCTTCAGAACTTACCAGCTCTCAGGGCAGCAAGGAGCAGGAACAGAAGTCTGTAGCTACAATAAAAAGCAGACAGGAGTGTTACATGATTTGCTTGAGCATCTCTGCTGTTTTCAGAAGCAACAAACCTCACATTTATTGTTTCAGTACAGTAGGAGAAGCAGGTAAACTAAGCACTGCTGCTCTGTATTTGCATTTTTGACAGCTGCAGCACTTCTGTTCAAATGACATAACTGCCAGGGCCATGAACAGCAATAACGTGGGCTAATACTGGAACCAGAGCAGAAGGCATGCAGCTCTGTTGCACCTCTCTCTCTGTCATAAATTAAATTGCATAGACTTACTGGACAAGCAAGTCCTGGGAGGCTGTCTGGACCCCTGAGAAGGAGAGTGGCTGTACAGGCCTAAATCCAGGTCAAAGCTCTGCATCCTGCTGTTCTGCTGAAACTGTTACGTATGGTTTTATCTGGTTGAAGGACAACAAGCTGCCCACCAGTTTGCACACTCAGTAAAAACATATAAACAGGAAACATGCTGATAGCAGAGAACTGTGCAAAGGTATCGAGAGGGAGTTTGTTGTGTTTCATTACATAGGAGAGGCAAATTTACACGGGGGTTTTCCAAGGCAGTTACCCCTAGGTGCAGGAAACCAGTTTTACTCCAACCAGCTGGTCTCCATTGCTGTGGAGGAAGGTCTCTATTTCTCACGTGCTCCCAGGAAAATCATGATCTTCCAAAACTTATCTGGCTTGCTATGGTGAAAGCAGAGGACATTCCTGACACAAAATTTATGATCCCTTGAAGCCTATCTGCACTGAATGAGATGGGAAAAGTTTAGGGGAGAGTTACAGAACTGTCAGAGTTAGAAGGGACCTTAAGAGACTGTCAAGTCCAACTTCCAAACTCACCCAAAGCAGGACTGCCTAGAAACATTGTACAGGGCTGCGTCCAGGTGGGATTTGAAAATCTCCAGAGCAGGAGACTCCACAACCTCTCTGGGCAGCCTGTTCCAGCTTTGTGGCTCACACTGCAAACAAATCTTTCCTCATATGTAAACAACCTCCTTGCATTCTGGCTTGTGCCCCGTGCTCCTCGTCCTGTCCTGGATGCAACTGAAAACAATCTGGCACCATCCTCCCTACAGCCACCTTTCAGGTATTTATAGGTGTGGATCAGGTCTCCTCTCTTTCTTCTCTTCTCCAGGGCAAAGCTCTCTCAACCTTTCATCACAAGGCCCTTAATAATCACACACACAGTATCACACACACAGTATTATCATAATCTTCATTTCTCCTAGATGAATCCATGCTGACTACTCCAAATAACTTTGTTTCTTCCAGATAGTTAAAGATGGCATCCAAAAGAATTTCTTACATAATTTTCATGGGGACAGAGATAAGACTAAATGGCTAGTAGTTTCCCAGATCATCCTTCTTGCTCTTTTTGAAGATTGGAGTGATATTTGCCATCCTCCTGTCCTCAGACAACTCTCCTGTTCTCCATAACCTTTCAAAGATGACGGAGAGTGGCCTGACAATAAGATTTGCGAGCTCTCTCAGAACTTGGATTTAGGGGTGTCCAGCTTAGCTAAGAGCTCTGTGACTTGGTCTTATCTCTAGTGATCTGGCTTCTTGAGGGCTGGCTTTAGCAGTGAAGATGGAAGCAATGGAAACATTCAACAAGTCCATCTTCTCCATGTCTTCCACCACTAGGGTACCTATCTCATTCATCAGCACGCCCACATTTTCCCTAGTCTTCCTTTTTTTCACTGATATACTAGAAAAAACCCTTCTTACTGTCTTTTGATAGCCCTTCTCAGATTTAATTCCACATCAGCCTTAGCTCTTCTTGTTGCATCCCTGCATTCTCTGATAACATTCCTACATTCCTCCAAGTGGCCAGTTTTGTTTTCCACATTCTGTGACTTTCTTTCATCCTTCCTTCTGATTTTTTTTCCAGAAATCCTTACTCATCCATGCAGATCTTTCTTCCTGAGCTTGCTTTCTTACTCATAGGGATACACTGATGTTTGGAGGCAGCAGTGATTGAACACTACTGTTCATGTTTCAACACCGCTCTTGTGAACACCCTTGCCCTCTATAGCCCAGACCCATGATATTCTGTTAAGAAGATCTTTGAAGACCATATTTATCTCCTCTGAAGTCCAGGCTTGAATTCCTACTTGTTTCTTTATTTCTTCCTTGCAGGACACTGAACTCCACGGTGGCTGCAGCTGAGGTTGCCCTCAACCTTCATGTCACCAACAAGTCCTTCATTATTTGTTGATACAAGGTCCGGCGGTACACCTCTTGTCCACCACTTGTATTAGAAAATTAACATCAACGCACTGTAGGAACCTGCTGGACTGATTGTGCCTTGCTCTGGTACCTTTCCAGCGAATATTGGGGTAATTGTTAAGTCGCCCATAAGGACTAGGGCCTGTGATCATAAGGCTGCTTTCTGCTGTCTGTAGAAGCCCTTATCAACTTCATTATCCTGGTCAGGTGGCCTGTAGCAAACACCCCCAACAGCGTCAGCCATATTAGCCTGCTTTGCAGGTGCTCTTTCACATAAAGAGCCACTCCACTTCCTCATCTTGCTGGCTTGTCCTTTTTGACTAGTACAACCATCATCCAGGACCCCATTCCAGTTGCCCAAGGTACCCCACCATGTCTCAGTTATGGCAGTAAGATCATGATCCTGTGACTGCACATGAACCTCTAGTTCTTCCTGCTTGTTCCCCATACTGTGTGGGTTAGTGCATGGGCATTTCAAAGAGTCAATCAGGCATGCAGATTTTCCTGGAGGGCACTTCACAGAATCACAGAATCATCATGGCTGGAAAGGACCTCCACGGTCATTGAGTCCAACCTTTTCTCCCAGTATCTAACTGCTAGACCATATCCCTAAGTGCCACATCCACTTGTTCCTTAAACACCTCCAGGGATGGTGACACCACCACCTCCCCAGGCAATCCATTCCACTGCCTAACTACCCTCTCAGTAAAGAATGTCCTTCTAACATCCAATCTAAATCTCCCCTGACGCAACTTGAGGCAATTTTCCCTCGTCCTATCATCACTAATTTGAGAGAAGAGACCAACACCAGCCTTGTTACAACCTCCTCTTAGGAGTTGTAGAGGCCCATAAGGTCTCCTCTCAGTCTTCTCCACACTAAACAACACCAGCTCCCTCAGCCTCTCCTCAGAGGGCATGTCTTCCAGCCCCTTCACCAGCTTAGTTGCCCTTCTCTGGACTCGTTCCAGCACCATAATGTCCCTCCTGTAGGATCCTGGTACATCCTACTACTTGTAGGATGTACCATAACTGCATACAACCCCAGGGTGATTTGCGTTCTGGTTCTTTCCTAGGTGTATTGCAAAGATGGGCACACTGACATGAGAATTTTCATTACAGGACCCCACCCCCCAGACCCTTCAATTTAAGACTTGTTTTGCCGAGTTGACCAGCCTGTCAGGCTGAATTGTATTATTTTTATATGAAGAAAAGACTTTATTTTCCTTTTCTATATCCTTTGAATTGGTTTCATAGATGAGGTTTCACAAGTTTAAGTGCTCTAAAGTATTAGAGCATAAAACTTAAAGAATGTTCCTGCTCTAATACTGTAGTAAATCTGTAGTCAGCCCTAAAGCAAGTCTCCCAAGCAAGTGTACCAAAATGCTCCAGCGAGGCAGTTCTCCTATGTCTCTGGCAGTGACTACTGGTGCCTTTTGCCTATGGTCTTGTAGTGTATTTTGTTTTTATACTGTGCAGGAACCTTCACTTTTGTGCCAGGCTTGGAGAGGTCTGATTTGACAAGCTGAGCTTTATGTAGTTCTTTAATCATTCTTGATCCCATGGTTTTGTTTGCTTAATTGTTCCCAAGTTATGAACTACTGTGCACAGAGTCATTGAATTAAAGGGAGAACAACAGCTGACTGATCTTTATGGGACTTTTAAGGGAATTTCCCATGGTAGGCATTTGCTGATGCCAACAAATGTTTAGATAAGCAGCAGAAATGATTCTCTAACATGCGTTTACGAGACAGGGCTTAACTTCTTATGATGTCACAGTCAGCTGTGCAGAAGAGGACACTTGTAGCATTAGAGACACTGTAAAATAGCACAGTTTTGGCCAAAAGATGTGCTTGGTGGGCATGGCAGCAATGGCAACAGACTGACTTGTACCCAGAAAATAGAAGGACTGAGACACATTTCTGTTGTGGAAAGGAGCACTGTAATCACAGGTACTTGTTGGTCCTGCATCATCAGAGAGCTGACTTCCTGTTGATTTAAGGAAGGCAGGGGAATAACTTGGCAGCACTTTTACTCGCTGTGTCTGAGTTTGAAAAAAGTACTTGTAGCCGTGAGAGCAGTATGTAATTGTTGAAAAAGTCTCTTGAGCCTCTTTGACATTGCCTTGTGTGGATCTCCTGGGCTGTGAGTGATCTCAAGCAAAGGAGTGCTCTTGCCCTCAGCTCCCTTACTCAGCTTCATCTCCGCTCTGGTCACAAGCAGCAAGAGAGCTGTGTTTACTGAGGTCACTAGACAGTGTATCAAAGATGCTGTCGTGGAAATGGAGCTCAAAGGGTTTGGAGTGTAAAATGCCTTTTGGAAGTGGCTAATTTAATTTGCCCAAGTTTATTACATCAACCACAGGAGAGGACACAGGTGAGGAACAAACTGAGAATGAAGTCAGATGCACATGGCTTTAGTGAAGGAATAAAAGGAGCATCAAGCTGAAGTTTTCCTTATCCAGAAGGAAGATGTTGCTTTCCAGCAGCTTCTTCAGTATGCTATTTCTTATCCCACACAATACACAGTGCAGCTAAGCCTGGATCCTAATGACAGCATTTGTTTCTAAGGTCCTCTGCCTTTCATTTTTTAAACAATATTTTAAATGTTTGATTCTTTGTTTTACCAGTTCTTTCCCAGACTTTTTACTCCTAGATGCCTTTTTCAAATGTCATGTGAAATGGGAGAAAGTTTTACTTCCTCCTTCAAACCTCCTTTGGTGTGATTAAGCTTCCTACCTGCGTTTCAACTTTTTAATGCACTGTTCTAGACCCATGGGTTGTTGCTCTTCTGGCAACATTTAGCCAGGTAAGAGATGTTCCAAAGCTTGCAATTATAACTCCGGGACTTTTGCTTCACTGCTAAAGTGACTTTATTCCCTAACTTTGTAGTGACATTGCTTTCCTCGCAGATGCCCTATTAGGAGGTCTATGAATCTTTTCTGCTCGTGGGCAGTAAACCCCAGGGGCCTCGCTTGCCTTGTCCATCGTCCTAATCCGGGCTAAAATGCCCATGAATGGCCTGTAGCCTTTCACGGCCGATGATCGCTCCCTGCCCGTTGTAGGTGGCGCTGCCAGTCCCGCCTCTCGCACCGCACGTTTCCCGCGGTTCTGGGCAGCAGCGGCTCTGAGAAGCCGAGAGGGGACTTCGCCCACCGACTCGCCCCCACCTTCTTTCCAGAAGCCCACCCCCGCCCAGAACTTTTCCTGCTGCTACAATCTCTTTGACTGGAAGAGACTTTCAAGATCCTCAAGGAGGGTCTATTTCCACTGTAATGGCACTTGCGTTTTGTCAAGGCTGACGTCCGTCTCTCTGCTCCCGAGCACTCCTCCGCCCCGCAAGTATTCGGCTTGTGACCCCCGAACCCCAGCGACAAGCCGGTGAATCCCCCGGGCTCTCCTACTCACCGTGGCTGCTCCATTGCAAGCAGGCAGCTGTCCGTGCCGAGCTGTGCCGCTCCTGGCCACGGTGCTGCCCCGTTCAGCGCATTCGCCGTCGCTTCCACGCCTCCTCCTACCGGGGATTTCCGCCTTCTGTAGACGCCCGGGGCTGGTGGCGGCCGGCGCAGCGGACGGGGTTGTACTCGGCGCCAGTACAGCCGTCCTGGCAGTGCGGGGAGTCTCCGGCACTCGCTCATCACCGCTCCTCCCTTCCCAAAGCTCCGCTGGAGCCGCTTTGGATGCGGCTCCCCAACCCCAAGGCGGGGAGGCTGCCCGAACCCCTCGCTGTTGCGGTGTCACGGAGACGGCAGCACCTCGTCGACCCTGCGAGGCGGCGGAGACCCGTGTCACGGCTCTGCACAGTGGGTTCGGAACGAGGAGGTGTCAGACCGGGGCGATCCGGCTGCGCAAGGGTCTTTGAAAAGCCTGCCGGGGAGCCAGGGGCGCCGCAGCCGAGCTGTGTTTCAAAAGATATTAGGTTTGCAGTTGTACAGTTAGCAAATAACCCTAAACATGATTTGGTGTGGTCAGGTCCACACCTGAAGACACACAAGTGCTGGCGGAATTGGGCTGATGAGGGCTGCTGGAGCAGCATTTGGTTATTGGGGCGCTGTGATTGTGTATGGCTTGGTGGGCACCTCAACCCCGTGGCCAGTGTGAAGGTTGATGTCATCTGTTACAAAGCTGCCACTGCCACTCTGCAAACAAACGCTGCGGTGATAGTCATTAAAGAAGGTTGCCACATCTCTGTTTTATTGTGTCTTCCTTCTGAGTCATCCTGGGAAATCCAATTAACTTGACACAATGAGTGAGAAACTCCAGGGCTGTGCAAGATCTGTAGGTCTCAACTCCATTTCTGCTATTAGCCAGCGATTTTGAATCTCGAAGTAACACTACTTCACCCTCTCTGCATGTTACTTGTATGCTGCAAATCAGTGAGCAGTTTGGGAGGATAGTAAATTCCTATTCCTAGTAAATTTACAGGAAGATGAACATTCCTACAAGACTATGGTTGAGTCAGAACATACTGGTACTGGCAGCAGCCAGTTCAGGTCACTCACTGAAATATTTCCAGGTTTAATTTCCTTGTTTAGGGACTACTCTTTTGATACTTTACATGCTGCTTAATAACAGACACTTGGTGAGTAAGAAGGATACACATGGAATTAGTTCTTAGTAGTTAGAAGCTTTATGGCTTCAAATGCTTGCTTCATAACTTACTATGAGAATTGTTAGAGTTCTGGATATAATTTTGCTCTTTCTAAAATGTCTAGTTTGAGTGCACTTTTCTGATGTTCTTTGCAATGGTAGTTTAGGTTAGCTATTGAGAAAAACATGTTCATTGAAAAAGTCAGACATAGGAACAGGCTGCCCAGGGACATGGTTAAATCACCACTTCTGGGTATGATTGAAAGTTGTGTAGATATGGAGCTTAGGGACATGGTTTAGTGTGGGCTTGGTAGAGTTAGGTTAATGGTTGGATTTGATGATCTTGAAGGTCTTTTCTAATTGTATGGTTCTATCATACTCTTTTCATATGTGATGAATAAGAACAGATTATTACTACACATGTGTTTTTGTGGAAAGGCACTTTGGGATAAACAAGAAAGGCAAATATGTTTTCATGGCTAGTAGTCTCTGTGGATCTTGGAAAAGCCAGATGCAAACCCCTGCTCTGCCCATACTGGGCTCTTAAGTCTGCATTGCCTGAAATCAGTGGTGAGTTTTTAATCTGTAAGGCAACTTTGTCTTCAATTTCCCTTCTAAATGGTGTTCCATTAGGCAGGTCCTAAGTTGCCCCTTCCTGCAGAATTCCCCAGAGAGCTTGAACTAGAAGAATTTTCCTTTGCCAGTGACTCCATTCCCATGGGGCATACTGAACATCTTGTGGTTAGTAAAGGCAGGCTCTTGGTGCCAAATGGAAGATGTAACCTGGGGAGTGCTCCCATGTTTCTTTCCACACAACCAGAAAAGGAGAAGCAGCTGCAGTGGAGGATCCTTGCAGCTGATATGGTTCTTTCTCTCTATACTGAATAGCAATATGTTTTTAATATTTTATACAGAGATTTGTTAATGTGTCGCTTACTAACAGCCAATCTGAGTATTTGGCTTATGGTCAAAATACAGACCTCAGCTATGTGATCTTTTCCTGACAAGTTTCACATTGAAGGCAAGAATGCTTGAGAAGCTTATGGGAAAATTTTTCACCAAAGGTGTGGCTCTTCATGCCTGCTACCATATGCCTAGAGAAAAATTCGGTCAGGAAAGCACCTTTGAAGGGTTATCTGGTGCAACCTACACCTCAAAGAAAGGCCAACCTCAAAGTTACATATCAAAGGTACTAGTGAGATGTGGTTCAAAGTTACTGCTGCTGCTTCGATCCTGCTGTTGCGGGGGATTGGACTAGATGATCTTTCGAGGTCCCTTCCAATCTGTTATGATTCTGTGATTCAATGATTCAATGATTCTATGATTCTCTATGCCTTTGAAAGTTATGATAAAGCTTTGTTTTTATGGGACAATACTGTGAATTTTTATCACAATTGTCTTCTTTTCCACAGGTCTGGCTTTAGTAATGTAAAAATGTGCAGTATTTGTTTTCATTTATTAGAAAAGCTGCAATATAAGATAGTCACAAAGCAAATCACATACAAAGCTGTCTGATGGGCTGAAATGACGACGCTTCTGTCAGGAAAAACAGATCTTAGCTTCAGGATATCAAGATGCTTAAGATTATTAAGTTAATTATTTTTAATTTAATTTCATTTTTATGAAATTAAAGCTAGAAAGTTATAGTAAAAAGGTATAAACTTAAGGAGCTGTTGCACTCTGTATTTGAGACAGAAGTGCCTCCAAGGAGATCTGTTTTCTTCTGCCTCCTGTGTGTGCGTGCACAGGTGTGGATCTCTGAGAGAGAAAGGCAGAAGCAGCTGAGCTCCTAGAGTATTTGTTAAAAAAACCTTATAGTGAACAGTCAGTTTGTCTTTTTACGTGTGTGTGCACCACTTGATGCAATTAAATTAAGGCAATTAGGGCTGTCAGGAGGAGAACTGAACTCCTATGATTTGTGTGTGGCAAACACATTGCCGACGGACTTTGGAACTAGAAACATTAGATAGAACTGGGGGGGAAAAAGAGGAAGAAAACAATATTCTAAATTTTCCAGGCTGTGAGACAGAGAAGTGATCTACCTACCAGAAAAGTAGAGAGCTGAATGTTTCTAAACAGATGTCATGCAAGGGGAAGAGGTTTATCTGCAAAACACACACCTTCAGTGCTGGCCTCATAAGTGCCATTACTGAGAATCCAGAGAGATTGAACAGAGTTCTGAAGCAGGGACATACCTCTCTCCACATGTATAGAAAATCTCAAAGTGAATACCTTTGGAGACAACTGAAATTGTGACGTGACCCTGAGTGGTGTGGAGATACTGAATAATTTTTCAAGTGGGATAGTCATGAAATAAATGCAAATAACGTTAGTAGGAGAGGATCAATGAATGTGCTGAAAGCTTTATGGTAGATAGGGCATGTCACCCCATTGAGAAGCAAATGCCTTTGTCCTCAAGCGTGGTTACAATGATGTAGCAACAAAGCCAAAACAGAGGTATGACCACCAGTCAGTGCCAATAAGATAACATCCAAATGTAAGAGTCAAACGTGTGATGAAGGTGTAGCAAATTTGCGGCAGACAGTGGAGATGCTGTTAAAGTTAACGCATTTTAAAAGGGTACCTAGAGACCCTTCACACCTTCATGTGCTGTGTTTAAAGCGGGTATATTGTCTAGATGAGCAAAACATTCCAGCTCATCCCATAGAAACATTCTGTGATTGCATAGAAGCACAGGGTTGGAAGGGACCCTTAAAGGTTATCTAGTCCAGTCCTCTGCAGTGACAAGAGACTTCTTCAACTAGATCAGGTTGCTCAGAGCCTCATCCAGCCCGACCCTGAATGTCCTAAGCAAAGGAGCCTCCACCACATATCTAGGTAATGTGTTCCAGTGTTTCACCACCCTCATCGTAGAAACCTTCCTTATATCTAATCTAAATCTCCCTCTTGCAGTTTAGAAACCATCACTCCTCGTCCTGTCCCAACAGGCCCTGCTAAGAATTCCTCCCCATCTTTCTTGTAGATTCTCTTTACGTGCTGAAAGGCTGAAATAAGGCCACCTTGGAGCTGCCTTTTCTCCAAGCTGAACAACTACAACTTGTGCAGTCTGTCCTTGTAGTAGAGGTGTTTCTTGTCCTCTCATCATTTTTATGGCGTCTTCCTGCTCCAAAGGTTTAACATCCTTCTTGTATTGAGGACCCCAGAGATGCTGCACTGTGTGGAACTGGAGTAAGTTTAACTAGAAAAATCTTGAAGTGATATTATGTACGTGAGGGTTGTGGGGCTCACCCGATACGACAGAAGAAGGAAAATCTGCAGCTACTTTAGCAGGACCAGAAGTATTATAAAAGCAACAGCTGACTTCAAGACTAATTAGTCTTCATCTTAAATTCCAAACAGTAAGCACTAACCTACTATTAGCAGTGACAGCCTTGCTGGTGTTAGTTAGACAATATGGATTCACTATAAGGGGAGAAATCTGCTAAATTCAGATTAAAAGTTATATGTCAGAGTCTACAGGACCATAGAATATGTGTGTTCTGTAAATACTTTCTGGAGCAGGAAGTGTTAAACTCATCACTACAACAGTTTGAATCTTGCTAGACTATGTGAAAATTGGCTAGCATGTAAAATCCTCATTTTTTTAATTGGAAAACATTAAGGAGTGTCGCTTAAGGAAGACGACAACTGCTGCTGTAGAAGACTGGTCCATATTGTGCATAATGATGCCAGAAGAGCAAAAACATTGTCAGGTGGAACAGGAATCGTGTTGCCCTCTCATTCTTCCATCAGTACGTGTATGACTGTGCTACAACATTCAGAATACACCAAATCCTTACAAAATTGTCTCCACAAATCTCTGGCTTTTGCAGTGCGAAGATTTAAGGTCCTGACTGTAAAGCCAGCAAGGTACAACCTGCAACTGAGAACAGAGCAAAGAGAAAAATCAGAGCAGGTCTGGCTATTTGTGCAATCTTGTTGATGCTGTGGAAGAGAACTACCAATAAATAGACGGCTCTTTATATTCTCTGCGTCATTTTTTGTTTTTGCACTAGGCACTCAGCATATTGGCCAAAAATGTCACTTTTAGCACTCAAATTTCAAGACTATTCCGTGCAGAAGAGGATACTGTAAAATAGCACAGTTTTGGCCAAGATGTGCTTGGTGGGCATGGCAGCAATGGCAACAGACTGACTTGTACCCAGAAAATAGAAGGACTGAGACACATTTCTGTTGTGGAAAGGAGCACTGTAATCACAGGTATTTGTTGGTCCTGCATCATCAGAGAGCTGACTTCCTGTTGATTTAAGGAAGGCAGGGGAATAACTTGGCAGCACTTTTACTCGCTGTGTCTGAGTTTGAAAAAAGTACTTGTAGCCGTGAGAGCAGTATGTAATTGTTGAAAAAGTCTCTTGAGCCTCTTTGACATTGCCTTGTGTGGATCTCCTGGGCTGTGAGTGATCTCAAGCAAAAGAGTGCTCTTGCCCTCAGCTCCCTTACTCAGCTTCATCTCCGCTCTGGTCACAAGCGGCAAGAGAGCTGTGTTTACTGAGGTCACTAGACAGTGTATCAAAGATGCTGTCGTGGAAATGGAGCTCAAAGGGTTTGGAGTGTAAAATGCCTTTTGGAAGTGGCTAATTTAATTTGCCCAAGTTTATTACATCAACCACAGGAGAGGACACAGGTGAGGAACAAACTGAGAATGAAGTCAGATGCACATGGCTTTAGTGAAGGAATAAAAGGAGCATCAAGCTGAAGTTTCTGATTATTGTTATCTTCTGGGAAGAGAGCTAATGAAATATTAAGAGAAAATGCTTTACGAACCACCTTGACAGAGGCTGAACAGGTGACATATTTTCAAATGCAAATACTGCTCTGGAAAAGCTCAGGATTACTATTTACTCTAGAGACATAAATACAAAATGCAGTGCAGGTACTTGTACGGATTAAATATTTAGCTTTTATATCTCACTGGATAAGAACTTTTTTTTGAAAAAGCTTTGCTTGACCTCACAGCATGGCCAAATAGCAAACTGCATTACAACGGGATGTGATAAGGGTGCCAAGCAGTGAGGAACAGGAACTGAAATCTGTATGTCTTTATGTTGTGGATTGACTAATTTCATCAAAATGTTACTACTGCTGAGACCAGATTTGGTGAGACGTGTAGTTGCATTTTATTGTTTAAAGCAGACCCTTAAATGACTCAAAATGTTCCCTCGAACGCAACTCACAATGCAAAGTGTAGGTGCGGTGTAGTGTGGCACGCAGGCTTTTAGACAGCTTTTTGTAGGGCAGAGAAGATGTTTGCCTCAATTAGTCTAAAAGCCCAGTCTTTTAAGAGGTGTACTGGTCAGGATGTCAAGACCGATTCCATGACTGGTTCAACACGCTGAGCAGTGTTCCAATTAGAGATATGTTATTAAGCATTAGTCTCCAATATATACAGGTGGGGACCTACCTGTGAATAGGGTCTGGTTTTGCATGTGCTGTCATGGTGTGAAATGCAGCCATGCTTGTGCAGCTATCTCCCATTCACTCTAGGGCAAGTGGTGCCCCAGGAAGTAAACAAGAAGCAATACTGCATGGGTTGTTAATTGATGCTTAGCTGTCCTTTGTCCTTGATGCCTTCCTTTGGTCTCCTGTGCTGGGTCTTCTCGAGCAACTGTTTGCAGGTACACAGTAATTTTTAATGTTTTATTCTAGCTCTCCTTGACGCTTTACTGTTTCCCCCTTGCACTTGTCTTTAGCTTGTATTGCAGTACGGTCTCTTTGCTCTTTTCACCTCACTGATGTTGATGTGATGCAATCTTTGGTGGAGCAATGTGCGCTGCTAGACTGGTTAGAGCTCTGGCTGAGAGAAGTTACGAGCTGCATCTCAGTCTTGTATTTGAGCTTACTGGCTGCAGTTTTATTTTTCCCTTTGTGGTCATCTAATGTATCTCTTAGCATTGGAGGTAAAGTAGGGAAAAAAGAGGAAGATAAAGAATAGAAAAGTGAGATTTGTGTTGCAGTTTAAAAATTACCAGTATTTTCAGATGTACAGATTTGTGCTTTCATGAAGAAAAAGTTATGTTGCTTTAAGAGGACCTCCTCACCAGTGACCGGTCCTGGGGCGAGGTGACGCTGTCCCAAGGTCTGCCCTTAAGGGGTGTCGCTAGGTGAGAGTATCAAAGGGCTGGTTACCCAGAGCCCTCTCTCTTTGGAGTGGGGTCTGTCTACCGCAGCGCAGAGCATCTGGGCTCTGTCCTTTCCCCCACCCCCCTTCGAGGGTGGTGGGGGGCGGGGGAAAGATGGGCCACTGCGGCCTGGGCCGGCCCAGCACTGACCCTGTCGCGGCAGCGGCGATCCTGGCGCAGCAGTGGCAGCTCTGCGTGTACCAGAGAAACCGGACTTTAGTGCAGATCTACCACCACCTTCCCCCACCAAGGAGCAGCTGTTCAGCAGGTCTCAGTGAGCTGAGGGGATTCCTCTTTTTCCCCTGGAGCTGAGACAGGAAGAGGGAGAGGAGAGGAGAGGAGAGGAGAGGAGAGGAGAGGAGA
>VXBP01005476.1:0-20788 GCA_013400115.1 Rhinopomastus cyanomelas | reverse complement strand
AGAGGGAGAGGGAGAGGAGAGGAGAGGAGAGGAGAGGAGAGGGCTGTGGAATGCTCTCAGCCACGTGCAGAGTGTGTGTGGGGTGGCCCTGCTGGCATGGCCATGCGCTTGGTCTCCATCTTGGATCCCGCACGTGGCCGGGGCCATGCAGCCACTCGCCACCATTTTAGAGAGCACTGATCAGCAGGAAGAGAGACTGTAATTTCCACAACTGAGGAAATGTGGGGATGCTCAAGAATTGGGGAGAATTCCCTTGGGCTTAGCTGAAGAAAGCAGAAGGACTTGAGAATCCTTAAACCTTGGGCATGAAAGACAGAGTCTGGGTTCTTTCTTTGAGAGCATGTCTCCTGCACCAAGGGGTGCATCTCAGGTGCTGAGGAGTCAGGCCTGCCTGATGAACATTGAGCTGGAGAAGCTACGCTGAAGAATTCACCAGTCTGCGAAACAGCCTGGGTGCCGCTGTACCGCAGGCAGGGATGACGCATGAATAATAGAGACGGTGGTGGTGTCACAGATTGTTGCTCCCGTGACGAGTCATGCCAATAATGTGATATCTGTTTAGATACATCGCAGGGGTAATTTGCCCTGATGGAGACACTTTGAACACTCTTCTTTTTTCTGGAAGAAGTAATGATCTGCCGTAAGTTGATTAGATGAACTTTTTTTCATAATGGCACAAAAGTGATTTTCTTTGGAAGTAAAGTAGGGTGTGAACTGGCAGCATGCCGGTGACTGTGTGGACACTGCCCATTCTCCTGTTACTTCCCTGAAATCCTCCAGAAAGCAGTGAAACGAGATGAACTTTGACATATGACAACGTGCTCCCAGGTGATTCTTGCCAAGCGGCATGCACCATGAGTTCATACACCAACTTTCCCCAGAATGACCTTCTCATTTGCCTAAACTGTAGAGGTTAGTTCCTCTGGTACCAGGGGAGACACATTGAGCAGGAACAGGCGAAGGAACGAAGGTATGGATTTTTGCAGTGGACTGCACTGTCCAAAAGTTCTTGGAGCCAATATGAGTCTTCAGGGAGCCACATGGTCGCTTCCATGTAGAAGCAGCTGTGGTCTTGAGGACTCTGTCCAAGCCTGATTCCACAGGAGACTGGAATTTCACTGCTTTGGACAATGAAGGAACATGGTGTACAAACTCACAAGAAGAAAGAGGCAAAAGTTGTTAATCTGTGGTCATGCTGCACAGCCAGGACTCCAAAGCAAACTTTAATCCCTGACTTCATGACAGTGGAGGCGGCCCTGTTCAAGAGAGTGTTTGTCCACAGAGGTGGTGCAAACCTCTGTCACGGGGTGGTACAGTCCTCTTTTCTCTGCCTTCTGCTGCCAATACCCCTGCAGACTGTACTGCCATTCAGCAAGACCTGGACAGGCTGGAGAGCTGGGCAGAGAGAAATGTAATGAAGTACAGCAAAGGTAAGTGCAGAGTCTTTCATCTGGGCAAGAACAACCCCAGGGACTAGTATAGGCTGGGGACTGACCTGTTGGAGAGTAGTGTAGGAGAAAGGGACCTGGGGTTCCTAATGGACAGCAGGATGACCATGAGCCAGCAGTGTGCTCTTGTGGCCAAGAAGGCCAATAGCATCTTGGGGTGGATCAGAAGAGGGGTGGCTAGCAGATGGAGAGATGTTCTCCTTCCTCTCTACTTTGCCCTGGTGAGGCTATATCTGGAGTATTGTTTCTAGTTCTGGGTCCCTCAGTTCAAGAGGGATGTGGAGCTGCTGGAGGGAGTCCAGCGTAGGACAATGAGGATGATGAAGGAAGTGGAACATATCACTTATTAGGAGAGGCTGAGGGAGCTGGGTCTCTTTAGCTTGGAGGAGACTGAGGGGTGACCTCATTAATGTTTACAAATATTTGAAGGGTGGGTGTCAGGAGGATGGAACCAGGCTCTTCTCAATGTCATCCAGTGATAGGAGTGATGGGACGATGAGTGATGGTTGTAAGCTGGAACACAGGAGGTTCCACATCAATATGAGAAGAAACTTCTCCACGGTGAGGGTGACGGAGCACTGGAAGGGAGGCCAACACGTTGCCAGGGAGGTTGTGGAGTCTCCTTCACTGGAGATGTTCAAGACCCAACTGGATGTGTTCCTGCATGACTTGGTCTAGGTGATCCTGCTGTGTCAGGGGGATTGGACTAGATCATCTTTCAAGGTCTCTTCCAATCTCTAATGATTCCATGATTCTATGATTCATCCCTTTATCTTCCCCAGGCATCAGCACTTCTAGGACCTGACAGAACTGTAGTTTCTGCAGTGATTGGTCTCAGTCACAAGATTACCCATGCTGCAAAGACCAAAGGAAAACTTTTGCATCTGCATTCTGGCTGTGCTGCACCAGAATGATAAGAAAACTGGCTGCCTCCCACGGCTGATGTACTTTTCTGCCACTTCCACTCAGGCTGCTTTCAGACACCATCATTCTGATCCCAAAGGCAGTAATGGAAGGAACAATAGCTGGGAGCCTCACATTTGCTCCCATGGTTACCCCACTCATCTCCTGTTTTATTAGGGTTCTGCATTTGGGATGATGACTTTGCAGAGGTCAGAATGCCCATTAACTGTGCTATTTTGACTCCTGTAAGCTGTCAAAGAGCCCTGAACTCTGCAGCAAATATTTGGTTAGAACATTACCTCCACACAGACATACAGGTTTAACCTACAACCTCCTGTAGAAACAGGTCCACATGGCATTTTGTCCACATGGTCATTCATTCCCAGAGCTCATTGTTATTACTCTTAATCTCTTCCTTGTTCTCCCTTGGCAGTGGCCTGAGTTTCCTTCCAGTCTTCGGTTTCCCTTCTCATTTCTGTGCAGAAGTTGAGAGCTTTATTAGTCTGGCTACCTCTTCTCTGTTCTTCCTTAGTGATCTTTTGATAGCCCTTACGCCACAGCATTGGTCTGAAGTGCGTTACTGTTGGCTGTGAACATAGACTTTATGTTTCTGGCTTTTCCACAGTTTGATGGGTTATTTACCTGCATCACATTGCAGCTAATGGTGGAATAGAAACCAAATTCACAGTCAGTACAATGAAGAAAAAGCCCAATGTGCTTTAAAGGTACAGAATCAAATACCTCTGCTTGACTGGAGA
Source organism: Rhinopomastus cyanomelas (assembly GCA_013400115.1). Classification (NCBI taxonomy): domain Eukaryota; kingdom Metazoa; phylum Chordata; class Aves; order Bucerotiformes; family Rhinopomastidae; genus Rhinopomastus; species Rhinopomastus cyanomelas. The sequence goes on along the minus strand of VXBP01005476.1, from coordinate 17,679 downwards.
TGCTACTTGTCTTCTTAACAGGACACTGAAAAGGCTGGATCCTCTCAAAATGTTAGGTGGAAAAAGTAAAAATAAGATCAGAGAGGTAGACAGACATACTGTTAAGCAATGTCAGACACTGTTAAACTGTTTTTTAAGACTAGATGACTTGCATAAATAAACCTGGAATAAGCTCCAAGTTAAACTTTGTAGGCACTGATCTTGTGAGGCCAAAGAACAGACTGGAGTTCATGCCTTCTTTCATCATCTTTACATTTGTACTATGCATCAGAAAAAACCAATTCCAGCTACAGCTGGCCTTGTGGTGTTTTCCAGTTTTACTATTAAAAAAATGCAAATAATTTTCTCTTTTGACCAGTAGGTGTTTTTTTTAAAGTCTTAAGTACATACATTTGAGATGTTCTTAGCTGTACAGGAAGGGTTTTTTGAAGTGCTCTAGTTCATAAGAGTTAATGTTAGCTCTAAGTGGAAACACAGAAGTACTGCTTTTGTAAAGCCAAATATTTATGTCATTATTGGAAGTGCTGTGCAGTCATTCAGCCTTTGAGGTCTGGAGTTGCTGAGAGGCAGCTTGCACCAGATGATTATTCTGGATATGTGAGAAATTACAGGCTGGGTTTTCTAGGGCACTTATTAAGAGTCTAGTGTGACTGTGGCATTGTGATCCCTTTATGCTCCTTCTTAAGTGTGTTTGTAGTAACAGGATGTGTCTGAGTCTGTGTTTTTCAACAGACAGGGCTAATGCACTGACTGGCCTTGCTGTGACTCGGCTGGGTCGCAGAAATGCCCATTCCTCATTCCCCATATGTGCGTGTTTGTGCCTGCACATGTTTGGAACACAGAGTGATCGATGATGTGTGTGCAGCTGTGCCCCTTGTTCATCCTCCCTCTCAAAATCTTCGGGTTTGTGTAAGGAGAAGAAGAGCTGCGATGCGATGTTACGTATTCTCTGCGTGACATGTCTCCTCTCAGCAGTGGTCGTTTCCCTTTTTCCAGTCAGTTCTACTTCATCATAAAAGTAAGATAGTTAGGGGGTTGTGCTGTTACATATCTCCCTGAGGAGTCCTGGTGTTTGTTTAAGGCCTGTTGCTAGAATTTAGCATATTTTGACTGTGGAAGACAAGTCAACAGATGATTGAGGCGTTCCTGGGAGAAGCGTGCAAGGCAACTTGTCTACAAACGAAGGGAAAGGCTGCAGTTATTTTTCTTGCCGTAATGGTTTTCGTTGCAGCTCCAGGTATAGTGTGTCCTTTGTAGAAAGGAGTGTTGCCCTTCTAGATCGTAGACTGCTCAACACACAGAGGAAGCGTTGGGCTTTTGGCTTTTTTGTTTTTTCAAGTTTTATTTATCTTTGCCTTTCAAAGAAGCCAGGTTGTGCATTAGTTATGCTTTAGGGGAGGGAAGGAACCCGAGTTCTCCTGCACGTTGCTCGTCTGCGTGGTGGATGCAGTCTGCCTTGTGCTTTGTTGTAAGGCAGGGGCGGTGCACATGTGTGTGCATGAGTGAATGAGTTCAGCAGAGATCCACAGGAAGGGTAAGCTGACATTTTATTAAAATGCTCTATCTTTCATTTGATGAGTTCCCTTTATGAGAACTTTCACCCCTGAGCATAGGAGGTTAGAAAAGAAAGGAGTACAGGAATACATTGGCAACACAAAACACAGCACCGAGGCAACTGGAAGTGCAGTGGATGTTTATCAGTTTGGTCTCTGCATGCCATATAGAGATTTTCAGTCAGAGTTTAATTTGCTGGAATACAAGGTGTGAGGAGGTGCTCAGTAAGATTGTGCAGTTTCCCTATTCACACAAATCTTACCATTTGAACACCTATTTTTCCACCCAGGGCCATGCAAAGTTGTCCTGGAACCACAGCTGGAAGGGTCTCAGTCAAGCATGTGTGTGCAGCTACTTCCTCTGCACTCACACGCGTACAGGTTCCTCGCTGAGACTCACATGAGCTGCCCATGCCTGTCCACCCACACAACCGCAAAAGCAGAAGAGGCTGTGAAAACAGATGAAAGTGGTGTAGTAGCTACTCTGTGGCGCAATGGAAAATGTGCACAGCATTACACACTTCTGAATAAGCACAGCCATTAGTCGTGAGAATCTCTGAAAGTGTCCAAGTGCCCAAGTCATTAGTTTTATGACTGATTGACAGTATCTATTCTTAATGGAAATGTTGCTGGCTTCCTTAGCAGCAGAAATCACTGAGAAATATTAGGACTATTTCTGGCTTTGAAAGTTCTCCTATTTAGGACACAGTATAAGGCATATATCTGACATATATTACAAGTCTTTGTAGCTTTACTACCTCCTGGGATTAATAAAGGCAGTACCTTCTTCATTTCTAAATAAAACTGTGCCAGTAACTTTCCTCCCAGCTAACTACAAAGTTTTCTGGACTGCTTATATCCTTGTGGCTCCCAGATATATTTGTTTCTCTATTATCCCTTACTCATGTGTTTTAAATTTCACTGAAAATGTTACCTTTGGTTCATGTCTCTGTCTGTGGTTTGGTGTGATTCCAGTCCAGTATAGTCTTGCCCAATCAGAAGATATCCATCTGGCATACTTCTTGTTCCCACTGGAAGGAAAAGTCCTTGGAAAGGCATTAAAGGGAAGTTAGTCCTACAGGGGAGGATGTCTGCCACTCTAGTGTAGTGACTCCAAGCATCTTCTGCCAATTCATCAATCATCTTCTGCCAAACCATGCTTCCTAGAAAAGAGTAACTTTTTGCTGACCAGTGGCAAACTGAGGAAGTGTCTAAAAAGCTTGTTATGAGGATGCTATAGAAATCTGTGGTGTTTCACTGGGTGCAGTATAATGAAGTCCAGCTACTAAATACGTGGTTGGCTACGTATGATCTAGGCTGCCTTTGGAGCTGCACTCAGGCAGGGTTATTGCTCTGTTGAGGGGGTGTAGCATGTTGAAAACAGTGAAGTCTGAGAAGGCTGGTTGCTGTCTCATCCCTCAGCAACAGGGTTTGCTAAAGAGATGAGATGCTTTCAGCCAGGGCCAAGGCTATAAAGTGAATCGTTCTGGGGATGAGATAGAATAATCAGAGAATGGTTTTGGGTTGCAAGGGATGTTAAACATTGTCTAGTTCTAACCTGACACCTTCAACTATACCAGGTTGCTCAAAACCCCATCCAAACTGCTTTGAACACTACCAGCTTGGAGGTATCCACAACTAATCTGGGAAACCTGTTCTTGTGCCTCACCACCCTAACAGTGAATAACTAACTTCTCATGTTTAACCGGAATCTTACCTCTCTCAGTTTAAAGCCAGTACCCCTTTCCCTGTCACATGCCCTTGTGAAAAATACCCTCTCTAGCCTTCTTGTAGGCACCTTTTTGGTACTAGAAGGCTGTTATAAGGTCTTCCAATGAGTCTTCTCTTCTCCAGGCTGAACAACCCCAACTGTCTCGGTTGGACTTCACAGGAGAGGTGCTTTAGCCTCCTGATCATTTGCATGGTCTTCCTGTGGATCATAGAATCATTAGGAATTGGAAGGGACCTCGAAAGATCATCTAGTCCAATCCCCCTGCCACAGCAGGATCACCTGCTCAAAGAGATCCACACGCTTCTTATAGAGTTGAGGCCCCAGAACTGAACACAGGACTCTAGGTGAGGTCTCACAAGAACGGAATACAGCAGAACAATCACCTAACCCAGGCTGTGTTTCTCTAGCTGACAATGGTGTGTGCATTGACAGCAGTCTGTGTGCCCTTTCCTAAAATGCTGAATGCAGTTATCTTTAACAATTACCAGTAAAATAATACTGTGGCTATAATTTTACCTTATTGTTTTGGTCCTTTGTCTGCCTCTCACCTGTTATCAGGCTGAATGTGAAGTGAGTTTTCCCAGAATAAGAGACTAACATACAGATGGGATTGTACTAGTTAAATGGCTTTTTCTGCTTTCTTGCCAGATCTCAGTACACTGTGTTTTCTGATTATTATCCAATTTCTAATCAGATGTGAAGAACTTTTCAAATACATCTTTAGATGCAAGCTAAAACACTTTCATGTGTGTTTGCAGTATGGCTCTTGTCAGGACTTGGTAGTTTAAATATAGAATCATAGAATCACTACGGATTGGAAGGGATCTTGAAAGATCATCCAGTCCAATCCGCCTGCAACAGCAGGATCACCTAAACCAAGTCACACAGGAACACATCCAGACGGGTCTTGAATATCTCCAGTGAGGGAGACTCCACAACCCCCCTGGGCAGCCTGTTCCAGTGCTCCGTCACCCTCACCGTGAAGAAGTTCCTTCTCAGGTTGATGTGGAACCTCCTATGTTCCAGCTTACAACCATTGCCCCTTGTCCTATCACTACATGACACCGAGAACAGCCCAGTGCCATCCTCCTGACACCCACCCCTCAAATATTTGTAGACATTAATGAGGTCACCCCTCAGTCTCCTCTTCTCCAAGCTAAAGAGACCCAGCTCCCTCAACCTCTCCTCATAAGGGAGGTGTTCCACCTCTCTTATCATCTTTGTTGCCCTACGCTGAACTCTCTCCAGCAGCTCCACATCCCTCTTGTACTGAGGAGCCCAGAACTGGACACAATACTCCAGGTGTGGTCTCACCAGGGCAGAGTAGAGGGGGAGAAGAACCTCTCTTGATCTGCTAACCACCCCTCTTCTAATCCACCCCAGGATGCTGTTGGCCCTCTTGGCCACAAGAGCACATTGCTGGCTCATAGTCATCTTGTTGTCCACCAGGACCCCCAAGTCCCTTTCCCCTACACTACACTCCAACAGGTCAGTCCCCAGCCTATACTGGTACCTGGGGTTGTTCTTGCCCAGATGCAAGACTCTGCACTTACTCTTGTTATAGCTCATTAGATTTTTCTCTGCCCAGTTCTCCAGCCTGTCCAGATCTCGCTGAATGGCAGCACAGTCTGCGGGGGTGTCGGCGACACCACCCAGCTTTGTGTCATCAGCAAACTTGCTGACAGTGCATGCCAATCCCTCATCCAAGTCATCAATGAATAGATTGAACAGGACCGGTCCCAGCACCGATCCCTGGGGCACTCCACTAGATACAGGCCTCCAACTAGACTCTGTCCCATTGACCACCACTCTCTGACTTCTACCCTGTAGCCAGTTTACAATCCACCTCACTACCCGAAAATCTAGGCCACACTGCCTCAGTTTGTCTGCAAGGATGCTGTGAGAGACCGTGTCAAATGCCTTTCTTAAGTCAAGATAGATGACATCCACGGCTCTGCCCTCATCCATCCACCTGGTTACACCCTCATAAAAGGCTATCAGGTTGGTCAAGCATGACTTTCCCTTTGTGAAGCCATGCTGACTGTCCCTAATGACCCTCCTGTCCTTGATGTGCCCGGAAACAGCCTCTAGTACAAATTGTTCCATCACCTTTCCTGGGATGGAGGTGAGGCTGACCGGTCTATAGTTACCTGGGTCTTCCTTCTTTCCCTTTTTAAAGATTGGGGTAACATTTGCTATTTTCCAGTCCCTAGGCACCTCTCCCGTTTCCCAGGACCTAGCAAAGATGATGGAGAGCGGCCTAGCAATGACCTCCGCCATCTCCCTTAGCACACGCGGGTGCATCCCATCTGGGCCCATGGATTTGTGCACATCCAGTTTGATCAACTTATCCCTAACCCAATCCTCATCAACCAAGGCAGGCTCACCTGTTGCCTCAACCTCCTCTGTAGTCTGGGGTCTAATGTCAACACAACCCTTAGCAGTATAGACAGATGCAAAGAAAGCGTTAAGTATCTCTGCCTTCTCTGCATCCTCTGTTTCCAGGGTACCCACCTCATTCTGCAGGGGGCCTACGCTGCCTCTATTTTTACTTTTACTTGCTATATATTTGAAGAAGCTTTTTTTGTTGCCTTTGACCTCTCTTGCAAGGTTTAATTCCAAGGAGGCCTTGGCTTTTCTAGTTGCATCCCTACATTCCCTCACCAGAGCCTTGTAATCACCCCAAGTGGCCATTCCCTCCTTCCATGACTTATAGGCTTGCTTCTTCCTCTTCAGTTTGCCTAGTAGTTCCCTGGTTAACCACACGGGTCTTTTGGCCCCCTTCCTCGACTTATTCCTTGTTGGGATACTCATTTCTTGTGCTTCTAGAAAGCAGTCCTTGAATGTTTGCCAGCTGTCCTGAGCTCCCCTACCCGCCAGTACCCTGTCCCACGGGATGTCCCCTAGCAATTGCTTGAGAAGGCCAAAGTTGGCCCTCCTGAAGTCCAGGGTTGTGGTTCTGGTAGCTATTCTGTATTTATATGTACACTGTGAAGACCTGCTTGTGTTCAGATTCACAGTGCCGCATGGTCTTTTCAAAATAAGAAACATTTGGCTATTCTCAGCTATAAATAAACATAGTTTAGGTAACTGTTTGAAAATACTAGAGTTGTTATGTGTCAGTGTTTATGTAAAAGATCTTCTGGAGATTTCCATCCTCCAGACAAGTAGAGCTGGATGATACCACATTTAGTTGGTGTCCAGTGACCAGTGATGTCCTCCAGGGATCAGTACTGGGTCCAGTTCTATTCAGTTGTCTTTATTGATGACCTGAGCAAGGGGATTGAATCTATCCTTAGTAAATTTGCAGTTGACACCAAGTTGGAAGGGCAGTGTTGGTCTGCTGGAGGAGAGGAAGATGCTGCTGAGAGATCTGGGCAGACTGGGTCAGTGTGCAGAGGCCAATGGGATGAGGTTCAACAAGGCCAAGTGCAGGGTCCTACATTTTGCCCACAATAGTGCCCTGCAGCTACAGACTCCATAAATATGGGGTGCAAATAGCTCCTGGATTTTCTGAGTACATTAAACAGGCAAGAAACGGCTCGTTGTTGCCTGTTAAAAGAAGATCACTCGCTAACACTCAGAGGAACAACATCCCCCAGCCAGCAACTAACAGCACTGGTGAACATGCCACCCCACCGTGCTGTGTGAGAAGGAGGGGGGTGAAGGCACAGGCAGTGTGAGGGATCACTGGCTTGAGCTCATGAAGAGAAGGTCTTGCTTCCTTTTTTGAGCATAGAATGATAAGGCAGCAGACGTTGTTTAAGAGCAACACTTCTAACATAGATGAAGATATTTTTTTAGCTTTGGCTTAACGATGTGATTTGGAGGAACAATGCCAGGGAGAATAGTCAAGGCCAGCATAAGGCCTCAGACAAAGCAACCAGTTCCACCACGTTTGTTTCAGGTTATGGATCTGGATGAGGCCAGGGGATAGGCTGAGATGAATTTTGGGATGAGCTCAATATTTGCAAGTGATACAGATAGGAGGCAGTGTGGCAGATGGCAAAAGAGCCCCGTCCAGCCTGGCCTTAAACATCTCCAGGGATGGGGCCCCAACCACCTCCCTGGGCAACCCATTCCAGGAGGATAGATCGGAAGCGGTATTTGCTGTGGAGGCTGTACTTCTCTTTGGCAGCGAGGTTCGCTTCTCTGCACGGGGGAATTGCTCCTTGTCTGGGCAGTATGGTCTTCCTTAATGAAATGATCCACCCAGCACTAGTCCTTTGTTAGGTGGAGATCCTCATGGCTTGAGAAGCTGTGAAACAGTTACTAAGGATTTTGTATTCTTGGAACAGCTGAAATGCTGGAGAGAGACACAGCCATAACTTCATTGTGGTTACTGTACTTAATGAAAAGGTTTCGTGTCCTAAACTGAATCCTACACTTCAGCCTGCACCTGATGTGCTGCTCACACCCTGTACCTGCCCACTGGACCAAATTCTGCTGTGCTGGATGGACAGACAGCAAGCCCAAGTGGAGCATTTAGCTGCCCAAATCTGGGCACTGGTGCTGGGATGAATGCCCCTGCGTGTCTGAGACAGATCTGCGACCTATGGGAAGTCTACTTCTGCCTGGAGACCAGGCGTCTCCGATGGCATGAAAGTGTTCAGACAACGGAATCGCTGGTCTCATTTTTAACAGCAGTTAAAAATGCCTTATCTGGAAGCTGCCTTGAAGAAGGACCCAAGGCAGGCTGTTGGCCCTGCACAACAGCAACGGTTGTGTTTTATTTTCATTTAAACTGACATTTGGGCTCAGGACTCCTCATTAAGCTCTGAGCAATGTGCTTATGTGAGTGAGAGGAGAGACAGAAAGACAGAGTGGTTCATGTTAGCTCGGTCCTTCTATTGCTTGAGAGGGAAGTCATGTAGAGAAAAATATTCTTTCTGACCAAAACCCAGCATTATCAGTGGGGTTAGAAATATCCTTGTCCATGGTGGGCATCCCTGGGAGAAAACACTGGGAGCATTTGAACTCTGTGCATGGGACCAAGCGTAAGACTAATTGCTGTCAAGGAAAAACAACGCTACCTACCTTTCACTTTCGTGCCCTGCGACTTCAGTTCCGCGCAGTTTGGCTTCCCCCTTCTGGGGACAGGGCGAGTGGGCAGCAGAAGGCTCTCGACGCTTTTCCTTCGCAGTTTGCTCCAACGCTGTGAAACTGGTTTTTAAGTGCTGACTGTGCACACCTCTGGCTTTGTACTCCTAAGATTCTTGCGAAGGACAAGTCGGGTTGCAAAAGCAAGCCTGTTCCTGCAGGGTGACATCTGCTGTAGTAGTGGTTCTGTTTCTGTTAGAAATATCGTTAGTGTCTAGTCATCAGAAACCACGATTCCCATTGTGGAGTAACCACGGGGGAGAATCCTCATTGTTCTGGTGCTGTAGATCTAATGTGGAAGTTATATTCTGTGTCACAAACAAATACCTTTTCCTTATGTAATTTGAAAAACCTCTTTAAAGGATTGCAAAACAGGTGATTGAAAGAATAACAGCAATTTATCTTGATTCTCTTTTTTAGAAGAGTGCAAGATCTGTCTTGGAAACAGAGACATGTCTTATAAAAATACAAAGGAGGACAAGGTAGGATTGATTTGGTTCAGTATTAACAGCCCCCCTTTCAGTCAATCTATCAAGAGACAGTGGAGCTTTCTGGCAGATGCTTGAGCATAGAAGCATTTCAGTTGTTTTATATTTATATTGCATTATATTTTTATATTGTTTTTTATAATTCTTATGCTGTTTTGAATTTCTCTTTGGTAGCTTGTGGGTGGTCAAGCACAGGCCCATAAAATATAACCAGCTACTCAGCTTTAACTCACACCACTGTATGAGAGGAGACCTGATCGATGTGTATAAATATCTGAAGGGTGCCTGTAGGGAGGATAGTGCCAGCCTGTTTTCAGTTGTGCACAGAAGCAACACAAGGAGCACTGGGCACAAGCTGGAACACAACGAGCTCCATTTAGAAATAAGGAGAAGATTTTCTGCAGTGCAACTAACAAAGCCCTGGAACAGGCTGCCCAGAGAGGTTGTGGAGTCCTTACTGCTCTCTACAACTACCTGAAGGAATGTTGTAGAGAGGTAGGTGTTGGTCTCTTCTCACAAGTAACAAGTGGTAGGACAAGAGGAAATGGCCTCAAGCTGCACCAGGGGAAGTCTAGGTTAGACATTAGGAAAATCTTCTTTATTGTAAGGGTCATCAGGCCTGCCCAGGGAGGAGATTGAATTATAATCCCAGGACATATTGAAAAGTCACGTATATGTGGTACTTCAGGACTTGGTTTAGCGGTGGCCATGGTAGAGTTTGAGTAATGGTTGAATACGATGATCTTAAAGGTCTTTTCCAACATAAACCATTTTATGATTCTATCACTCTATGTCCAAAGGTTGCCCAAACAGAGCTGCTAGGTTTTCTGTGGCCCAAACGTCTTCTTTCTTCTTATAGTTTAACCATCTTCAAATATTTTGCACTAATAGCTAACTGAAATTTAATGCCCCAATAGAAAAGTGAGTAATGCAGCAGTGCCAGTGCTGTAAATGTCAGCCTGACACTTACTTGTAGAAATCCATTTTTTACTGATAAATAGAATTGGAGTTTTAGAGTCATTGCTTCTTCCCTGATTCTTACCTGACTGCTATCCCACAGATCATTCATCCTATGTGTTTGGTGAATACCAGTTACTTAAAAATACATGTGTTTACAAACCTGGAATAAAAGATTAATTTAAAAAAGCAGAAAAATGACCTAGTATTGGGTAGGTCATTGCATCATTGTTTACACACAGAATTACCCCTTACCTGGATTCATGCGTCTTCCTGTTTCTGGGCCATGCAGTTCCAGTCTTCATCATTTTTGGAAAATCATGGAGCCTGTGAACTGAAAGAGAGTCAGTGTCACTCCAGTCTTCAAAAATAGTAAGAAGCAAGGCTCGGGTAAGCACTGATCAGTCAGCTTCACTTTCATCCCTGGAAAAGTGGTGGAGCAGGTAATTCTGGAGACAATCTCTAAGCACATGGATGAAAAGCAGGTTATCAGGAGTAGCCAGCATGGATTTATTAAGGAGAAATCATGTTTTATTAATCTAGTAGTCTTCTACAATGGCATGACTAAATGGGTAGATGAAGGGGAAACACTGAGTGTTGTCTGCTTTGACTTCAGCAAGGCTTTTGACACTATCTCCCATAATGTCCTCACAGTTAAACAGGGAAAGTGGGTCAGATGATTAGACTATGAGGTGGATCAAGAACTGGCTAAATAAGCAGAGCTCAGAGGATTGTGATCAGCAACACAGAGTCCATTTGGAAGCCTGTAGCTAGTGGTGTTTCCCAGGGATGAGTTCTTGGCCCAGTCCTGCTCAGCATTGTCATCAGCGACCTGGATGAGGAGATAGAGCGTACCCTCAGCAAGTCTACTGATGATACAAAACTGGGAGGATTGGCTGATTCACCACAAGGCTGTGCTGCCATTCAGTGACATGTAGACAGACTGGAGAGCTTGGCAAAGGGGAACTTCAGCACGGATAAGTGTCGAGTCCTATACCTGAGGAGGAACAATACCAGGCACCAGTACAGATTAGTGGTTGTCCTGCTAGAATGCAGCCCCGTGGAAAAAGACCTTGGAGTCCTAGTAGACAGTAAGTTATCCATGGGGATGCATCAAGAAGAATGTATCCAGCAGGTCAAAGGAGGTTCTCCTTTCCCTCTATTCTGGTGTGACCACACCTGGAATACTGTCTCTAGTTCTTGGGTCCCCAGTTCAAAAGAGACTGTAAACAAAAATATCCAGCAAAAAGTACTTATTGCTTTTAAGAACTGAAAGCTGTCTAATACAATCATAATACATCATAAATACATCTAAATAAATACGTCTAATACATCATAAATAGTCAGTTATGTAAATGTCTACTTCTAGATGCTTTAGCTCTCCTGCCATTGTTAGCGTCGACACGTACACAAAACAAACAGTTAGGTTTTATGCGGTGCTTTATTGAGGCCTCGGGAACCAGGGGTACGCACCCAAATCTGGCTCCGAGGTTTAGTTCCGATCTTCCTCCATTTATACAGCTAAGATTACATAATCTTCATACATATTTAACATATTACTTCACTATCTAATACATATGTATCCTTTTCCCCGCTTCCCATGCTAATTAGGTTTCCTCCTCTTTGAGTCTGCGCAGTATGGCTGAGTGGTGGTCTGCCGAGGGTTGTAGCGCCATCTTGGGATGAAGTAAGAGCTCTTCCTCACCGTGTCCTTTTCACCTCTCCTCTTCTGGCTGTTGTCCATCCACCTGCTACGTGCCTAAGTCTTATTGTGAGTCCACAGGCTTCGCAACCGTTCCGCCTGACTCTACAAGAATGCTATGTTCTTCTTTTCCCTATTCTTTAGTTGAACATTCCTATGGTTACAGCTACTGCTTAATCAACATAAATCTGTCTTGTTACAATACATTCCTATTTCACAACTTCTACATGATTGTGGCCGATTCTCTTGGTCCTTGGGTAGGGTCTGTACAGGAACCTTAGCAGCATATGAAACTATTACTGTTTTTCCTTCACTCATCCCAACACCATGACCTTCATTTTCTAATGCTATCTATTGTTGTCCAACCTGACTTCCAGATCTGTATGATTTGTTTTTAAGGGCAGGGTCTCAAACTTTCAACTTTGATTTAGGAAAAACCCAACCCACAGATTAATTTAGTCAGATTTTCTCCATGCTCCACATCCTTTCTGTATCCCAACAGTATGTTCTGATGACCAGATGTAGCATGCTCATGGAAACACCTAAAAAGCAGCCACAGACTGTAGTGACAGATCATCTCAGTCTCCATCCTTCTTTGGAGTGCCTGCTCTGAAGGTGTTGGCTAACACCTGTGTTACTGACAGTTTTTCACAGAGTGCTGCATTTCTTCCTTAGTGCTGCCAATGGCATCTGATTGTTTTCAGCAAGAGACTGTAAGTTTTGAGGAACTGACAGCATGGTTCACATTTAAAACTGATGAATCAAGTCTGAAACTATTATGACAGCTGATTTTTCTTACTGTACTTTTTCTTCTTTTAATAATCCCCCATCTTTCGTTCCTTTTTAAAGTGAGTGGCCAGCTCAACTTGTCAGCTCCAGAAAAAATGAGTGTTCACATGCTTAATTCCTTTTGGGTTAGCTGGCTTGGTGCTGCCAGTGCTTCTGTTCTCCAGCTAAAGGCAGAGCTGCAGCTGGGGAAGGGAGTCAGTTCAAGCAAAGCAGCAGCAGCACTCTGGAATCCAGATGATGTGCACCTGCATGGTGCAGCTGGGAAAGGCGGTAACATTTCCCGTGAGCTCCAAACTGGATGGGGTTGCATTTTTTACCTGGCTTCTTTCTGTTGCTAGCCTAGAGACAGAGTACTAAACACTGTCACTTTGCCATCTAAAGGTGGCTTAGTGGTTGGGACGGTCATGCCTATCAGAGAGGATTCTGAGTTAAATCTCTGGCTTCTGTGCAAAAGCAAATTGAAATCATTTGAAGGCCATTACAGTAGATACACAGTGACTGCTGACAGCAAAAGGAGAATCCTTCCACTCAGCTCTGTGGTGAGCAGCTGCCTTGAAGTATTTTTTGAACTGCTTAATGTGAACTATAAGCACAAAGGAAATCTAAGTGTGAGAAATCTAAGTCAGAGAGCCTGGTTATGCAGGGGACAGTGGCCGTTTCCCCCAGTTTTGTCTAATAGTCACAGAGGCTTTAAGTAAAACTTGCACTGAAGAAACTGGATTTTGCTACTGTAGGAAATGCTAAGTTGAGAATATTAGCTGCTCAGTACTATTTTACACCATGAGGTCATTCCTTTGTTAGTGGATAGATAAACACTGCGATGTCTGTCTGCATTACACAGCAAGAGTTTGTTTGAGTAAGTCTTAGCACTTCCAATCATTTATATTACATTTTCTAATCCTTAACCTTATCTTAACTTGTGCATATTATCTGTTCACTCAGAAATGTCCCTGTTTTACGCTATTTAAAGTCGGCAAACTCTTTTTGCTGTTGCAAACTACAAATTCCAACACATTTCTGGACAAAGAAAAGCTCTGCCTGCAACAATGGTGGGGCCCAGACGGGATGCACCCACGTGTACTAGGGGAGACGGTGGAAGTCATTGCTAGGCCACTCTCCATCATCTTTCCTAGGTCCTGGGAAACAGGAGAGGTGCCTGGGGACTGGAGGATAGCAAATGTGACCCCAATCTTCAAAAAGGGAAAGAAGGAGGACCCGGGTAACTACAGACCGGTCAGCCTCACCTCCATCCCAGGAAAGGTGATCGAACAATTTGTACTAGAGGCTGTTTCCGGGCACATCAAGGACAGGAGGGTCATTAGGGACAGTCACGTGGCTTCACCAAAGGGAAAGTCCTGCTTGACCAACCTGATAGCCTTTTATGAGGGTGTAACCAGGTGGACAGATGATGGCAGAGTGGTGGATGTGGTCTATCTTGACTTCATTAAGGCATTTGACACAGTCTCCCACAGCATCCTCACAGCCAAACTGAGGCAATGTGGTCTAGATGATCGGGTAGTGAAGTCGGTGGTGAACAGGCTGCAGGATAGAAGCCAGAGAGTAGTGGTCAATGGGACAGAGTCTAGTTGGAGGCCTGTATCTAGTGGAGTGCCCCAGGGATCAGTGCTGGCACCAGTCCTGTTCAATCTATTCATTAATGATTGGATGGAGGATTAGGGTGCACTGTCAGCAAGTTTGCTGATGACACAAAGCTGGGTGGTGTCACTGACACCCCTGCAGACTGTGCTGCCATTCAGCAAGACCTGGACAGGCTGGAGAGCTGGGCAGGGAGTAATTGAATTAAGTATAACAAGAGTAAGTGCAGAGTCTTGCATCTGGGCAAGAACAACCCCAGGTACCAGTATAGGCTGGGAACTGACCTGTTGGAGAGTAGTGTAAGAGAAAGGGACCTGGGAGTCCTGGTGGACAGCAGGATGACCATGAGCCAGCAGTGTGCTCTTGTCACCAAGAGGGCCAACAGCATCCAGGGGTGGATTAGAAAATGGGTGGCTAGCAGGTGGAGAGAGGTTCTTCTTCCCTTCTACTCTGCCCTGGTGAGACCACATCTGAAGTGTTGTGTCCAGTTGTGGGCCTCCCAGTTGAAGAGGGATGTGGAGCTGCTAGAGGGACTCCAGCACAGAGCCACAAAGAGAATGAAGGAAGAGGAGCCTCTGCCTTGTGAGGAAAGGCTGAGGGTGCTGATTCTCTTTAGCTTGGAAAAAAGGAGACTGAGGAGTGATCTTATTGGTGTTTATAAACATGGAAAGGGTGAGTATCAGGAGGATGGAGCTAGGCTCTTCTCAGTGTCATCTGGTGATAGGACAAGGGGCAATGGGTGTGAGCTGGAACATAGGAAGTTCCATGTCAATATGAGAAGGAACTTCTTTATGGTGAGGGTGACGGAGCACTGGAACAGGCTGTCCAGGGAAGTTGTGGAGTCTCCTTCTCTGGAGATGTTTAAATCCCAGTTGGATATGTTTCTCTGCTGCTTGACCTAGGTGATCCTGCGATGTCTGGGGATCAGACTCGTTGATCTTTTGAGGTCCCTTCCAATCATAGGATCATAGGATGTTCATTCTCTCTGACTATCAGACAACTGTAGTTCAACAGTCCTGTCACTTTCCACATCATTGATCTTTTTTGTCTTTCTGTTCTGTTTTGCTTCTCAGTCTCTTGATACAAATTTGTGACACTTCTCATCAATATAAAGTCCATTATGGTTTGACAATGTCTGGCTTCAAAGTCCATATCAGTGGGTGTATTAACAGCTTATTATAAAATTCTGCTTCAGAAAAATAACCAAATTCACAGAATGAATGAGGAATACAGTTGTTTGTCACTGTCATAAAAATTTCCTTCCAAAATTGAAATGTTATTGTCATTTATCACCTGAACCTTAGTGAAATGAGCCTCACATAACCCTATCTCAGCAAGGCTTCCGTGTATCTTCTTTTGAGTTTAGAGACTGTTTTAGCTGCAGAGTGCTCCCCTTATTTTTTGAGAACTTTCTAAATCTTCCTACTGATTGCACTTCAGGGATCTTCTTTTTGATGTGGTAGAAAGAGGAGCTAAACCCATCACATTCTGTACAATGCGCTAGGTTTTTGTGCGGAGGGATGCCATACTAGTGGAAGCCAATAACAGTGATGTCACAGAGGACTGAAAACATCATTCTCAAGGTAGAAGGTTTAGGTGGAATGACCAAATACTGTTCGGCTGTGGATGAAGAGCGTGAAGGTCATTCCTGAGGGGAAAATGTGTACATTGAGACCCAGAGGCTGGTCTATGATCCAAACGAACGCTGCACAGAAAAATCTGGAATAAATAAATCCTAGACAGCTATTCACCGTATCATCAGCTAAGCCGTTTTTTGCAGTGACTCCTTCTGACCTCATAAGGTAAGTGAAGTTGGTATTTCTATTACTTGAGGAGAAACTGCGCGAGAACAACTTGAACACTCCCAGAGTGGCTCAATTTACTACATTGCTCTTGTTATCAGCACACACCATAGCTGTGCTTTGGAGATAGATGTTCCTGAGCTACCTGGAAGGTATAAAACCAGTTTTGTATGAAGCTGGTCTGCAGCTAGCTAGAAGTAAGAAATAATTCCTTTAGGAGCAGCTGAAATCTTTTTAGAGGGTATAAAGGAATAAACACAGTCAGGATCCCGAGGGAATGCAACTATATATAAAATGCTAGATTCTTAAAAGCTCTCAACAACTTCTATCTGCAGTAAAATAAATAAAAGGTTAATTTTCCATCTCATGTGTCTTAGATGTATCATTATGGCCATGCTTACCTATCTCATCATCAAACTGTGTAACCCAGTGAGGTTGATATGCTTTAAAAGTCTTCTCCTGATCAAAAAAAAGTCAACACAGATGCCAATCCTGAGAACAACCACAGCAGGTTGACAATTTGTGTGTGCAAGCTCAGTTATACAGGGTCAGGGCTGTTAGTGGTCACTCCCCCACATCCAGGACCCCACAGTTAGGGCTGGTGGGGTAGCAAACATTATCACACGCAGAGTGGGACCTTTTACAGGCTATCTACCCCAAAGGACACATCTGATCTCTCATCTGATTGCTTGGAAAGGATCCCAAAATATTAAAAGTGAAAGGCTTCAGGTTCCTGATGTTTTCATCCAGCATAGGAGATGGATAAACTCTATCCAAAGAATGTTACCTCCAAATTGTAACTGGAGTGTAGTGCTCTTGCCTTCTTATCTATAGTTACTGCACAGTGCTGAAGTGGAATTTATACTCTTTTTACCAAGTGCCAATCAAATTTTACTAATTTTTTTTTAATGTGGAAAATACTTGAGGAGCTCTCAGGGAAAATGCCACTGGGCCAGTCTATGGTGCTTTGGTTCAGCCATGCGTGACCTGACTGATGAATCCAGATCTCTTGCTTTCTGTGGAGATTATATTTTTGTGATGTGCCATTTCTATGCCCTGCTGTTGCACTCTGAAATAATTATTGAGAAGAAAGCTAAAAATACACCTGCAGATATGCTCTTGCAGAAGTTTTGCAGAATCCCAAAGATTACCTTTGAGACTATATTTCCTTCCAGAATGCAAATCTGTCGTAGACTTGCCTAGAGAGTAACACAAAAAGCTGTTTCCACTCCCTACATCCAAATATATCTGAAGCCAGGGAGCAAAGTAAGAGCAATTGAAGCAAATGGTTTATCTCAAAACATATGGGAATGCAAGACTACTCAGGAAATGCTATGATATTGGCAGGAGGTCTTTACAGAACAGAATCACACAGTCACAGAAAATTAGGAATTGGAAGGAATCTCAAGGGATCATCTAGCCCAGTCCCCCTGCCACAGCAGGATCTCCTAGAGCAAGTCACACAGGAACATGTCCAGGCAGGTTTTAAACATCTTCAGAAAAGGAGACTCCACAACCTCCCTGGGCAGCCTCTTCCAATGCTCCATCACCTTCAGCATGAAGGTCCTTCTCATGTTTATATGGAACCTCCAATTTTCCAGCATACACCCATTGCCCCTTGTCCTATCATTGGATGACAATGAGAGGAACCTGGCTCCATCCTCCTGACACTCACCCTATCCATAATTATAAACATTAATGGGGTTGCCCCTCTGTCTTCTTTTTTCCACGCTCAAGAGACCCAGCTACCTCAGCCTTTCCTCATCAGGGAGATGTTCCATGCCCTTCATAATCTTTGTGGCTCTTCTCTGGACTCTCTCAAGTAGTTNTCCTACACTGCTCTCCAACAGGTCCCCAACCTATACTGGTACCTGGGGTTGTTCTTGCCCAGATGCAAGACTTTACACTGCCCTTGTTAGGTTTCATTAAATTTCATAGGATCATAGGATGTTAGGGGTTG
>VXBP01005474.1:0-22894 GCA_013400115.1 Rhinopomastus cyanomelas | reverse complement strand
TGTCCCTTCTAAAAAGGACATAGCCGTCCATGACCTTATTCCAGTCATGTGAGCCGTCCCACCAGGTCTCCGTAATCGCCACCAAATCGTAACCGCCTGACTGGACACAGATTTCTAACTCCTCCTGCTCATTCCCAATGCTCTGTGCATTGGTGTACAGGCACTTCAGGGAGCGAGCTGAGCACTCCGATCTCACCCTAGGACAGTGAGAGGTCATCATTTTTCCTTAAGACCAGAGCTCTGCCCCACTGGTGCTCACTTGTCAACTATCCCACCCCTCCCGTCCAATCTAGAGGACTTTAAGTCCTCTGAATGATCCCTGCCAGCTCCTGCCCCAGAGCCCTTTTTCCCCTCTGAGTTAAACCCCTCCCATTTGTATCTGCTAAGTCTTCAGAATCCAAAGCCCTGCCTGTAACACCATTCTCGTAGCCAGGCGTTGATGGACTTAATCCTTCTGTTCTGACCCATGTCCTCACCCCAAAATGGAAGCAATGAACTGCAGGCGGATTGGACGAGATGATCCGTAATGATTCTATGATTCTATGAAGACAATTTGTGCCCCGGAGTCCCTCACAGAACGTCCTAATTCCCTAAGGTCTTTCTTCATTCTCCTAAGACTGTTGAATACGGCTTCCTCCCCACTTGTCTGGACGATCAGCAGTGGGTTATAGTCAGCTGATCTCACCAGGTTAGGGAGCAACCTAGTGATGTCCCTGATTTGGGCTCCTGGTAAACTGCAGACTTCCCTATGATGGGGGTCCACTCTGCATATTGGGCCCTCAGTCCTTTTCAGGAGCGAGTCTCCAATAACCAGGACCCTTCTCTTCTTTGTCGAGGAGGTCGTTGTAGCACTAGAAGCCTTCCTGGATTTATCCGATTTTGCCAGGACCTTCATTGTGGGTTCTCTATCCTCTATATCCTCATCAGATTGGCTGTCTTCCACTAGGGGCTCATATCTATTACTCAGTGTCAACTGGGGAGGTGCACTAGGCAAGGGTGCTACCCACCTTCTGCCATTGCCCTGCGCTTGGCTCCACTCACCCATTCTACTTGGGCTTCTGTCCTCCACCTGAGAACTATAGGATACAGGCCCCTCCTGAATCTGGCTCAATACAGCTGGCTGCCTTGGACTCCTCGCTTCCG
Source organism: Rhinopomastus cyanomelas (assembly GCA_013400115.1). Lineage (NCBI taxonomy): Eukaryota > Metazoa > Chordata > Aves > Bucerotiformes > Rhinopomastidae > Rhinopomastus > Rhinopomastus cyanomelas. The sequence continues at coordinate 21,751 of VXBP01005474.1, read as the reverse complement.
AAAGGTGTGTGGTGGGGGAGACAAAGAATGGGGCTGTCTCTAGCCACTGCTGGAGAGGTACTTAAAGAAAGTCAAGGAACAACCAGAGCGCAAAATATTCATTGTCTCTTATACACTTTTTTCTTGTTTTGTGAAATGTTTGTTCATTAAATCACACATGATTGAACATAGCTGGTAACTTGATTTTAAATTAATTGGGAACCTCTGTGGTCTCTAACCCAAGGCTATGAGCCAATACATTGCACACAGTTGCTAACATTGCTCAGCATTTCTACGTTGTGCTTTGCACAGACACAGTCCTCCTCAAACTGACACACAGGACAAAATAATATGTTGCCTGGAGTGTTTTATTCACTTGATGCAGTGGCTTGTGGACCAGGAGTTGCTGGAGCCACTGCTCTAACAGTTGTCTCAAGGATGGCCAGAGGAATCTTAGGTAAGCAGATGTAAGTCTGCACATGCCCAGGAATCCTCCCTAAGGGAAAGACTTTGAGCTATGCCTTTTTACATAAGCAGAGCACATAGAGTGCACATAAAAGAGATCAGCATGCTGCCAAAAATACATGGTACTATTTAGCAAATAAGATAGCATCAATCTAATAGCCAAGTTCAGCATATACCAGCTAAGTGTACAGTCAGCATCTCTCCTCCCTTATTTCCACATTCACCTCTTCCCATTGATTTTTAAAGGAAATAGCACATGTGAAACTGAATGCTCTGCTGAATGCATAGACATGGCTGGTTATAAACGTAATTATTTGAAGAAGAAAGCGGTTAAAAGGGTTCCTCAATAATGAGTGTGGTGTCGTTGGTCTGTCCGGCTTCTTGCCTGGAGGAACATACTGCACAGGAGCTGCTTGAAGCGCAGGTCACGGTAGACGGGGATGAGGACGCCTCCTCAACGGATGCTTGGGATGCATTAATTATCTTAACCAGTAGGTGGAGCTGCCACGTTAGGTGCTGCATTTTTTTTCCACATCTCCCCCTCCATTCCCCGAGCCTTCACCCCCGCCTTCGCCTAATAAGCTCTTTTCTGATATATGTTGGGTACCGTAGAGTGAGACTGAGAACAGGAAGCGGAGGCAGAATCAGAGAGCATTCTGGAAAGGTCTCTGTGTTTTCTTTTCCACTGAGAATACAGAAATTACAATTAATTAGTAAAGCATCGTGGATGGGAATCTGGACTATTTCAGGAGGAGACACACATTACCATATTATTTTTGGATGCTGGACTTTGCAGTGATTCGTTACTCGTTTTCAATCAGGTAAGCCGGTAAAACATTTAATTATAGCAATAATAAATATTTAGAATGTGATCTTTTCCACATTTCAGAATTGGATTGTAACCTTTGATTTGCTGTTAAGGTAGAAGCAAAGATGGAATGGGGTATCCAAAGCCATTTTGTACTGACTGATTGTGATGATGGTGTGATTGTTTTTCATTTTAACCTTGTTAAATCTGATATCTGGCCTTTTACTCTTAATGTGATGTCGTGATGCTCACTTCCACAATCATACTATTTGGTGATCAAGGTATACGAAATTAATTCCTAGTGTCTTATAGAAGTGACCTTGTTTCCTGGAAAAATCTTACATTAAGGCTCAGGAACAGCAGATCTCATAAGATTCTGAGCATCTCAGATTCTGATGATCCAGGAATAAAATACATGTGGTTTATTACTGCTGTCATATATATACCTATGTATATATGGTATCTGAAGAAACTCCCCTGTTATATATATTTCATAAAAATATATAAGACAGTATTTTATTTCTGTGCCGTTTTTGCGTGAGTGTTTGCCTGTGTGTATGAGAGAATAGGCTCAGCAGAGATCCACACTGATGATACAGTTTAGATTTTGTCTGTAACATTGTGGTCTGCCTTAATATATGCTTCTTACTAGGACTATTTGAAGAAACCAGCACAAGAATTATTATAGTTCTTTGTATTATTGTCCATTTCTCTATTGTCTCGTTCATTGTGACCAGTACTAATTAAAGCCATGCGCTATTAAAGATGAAAGTATATATTGAAAAGCACTGACATGTGAATTCTGTTTTTGAGGAGTGGTTCTGCAGACACGCATTCACACTAAATCTCTATATGTTAACGTAGTATTTGGAACATGTATTTGGAACGTATGATTGGAAAATATTTCAAAGAGAAAAACAGTAGATACAAAACCAAATGCAAAATAAAAGTAGAACTGAATGAGGAGACAACTGTTTACAAATCACCATCTCAAACCATACAGGAAAAGGAAAGCAGGAATGGATCTCAGGTGGCGCTCAGAGCAGCAAGTAAGGCCTGTACCTACGGCAGTGATATGAAAGAATGAACTTCTGAATACGTGTGGTTCATGCTGCCCAAATCAATGTGCCTGTGGTGTCCTTGTGTAACTCTAAAACAAACCAATAATAATAATGATGATGATGACGCCTGCCTTAAAAACACATATTTTGCATCTATTGTATCTGTGCTTTTGTAACTGTTTTATCAGTGAACCAGTTTCAGAATGGGATGTTTTAACTGTTTAATTTGTGTTCACTTGCACATCTCCATTTTGGCAGGGAAGGTTGTTAAAAACTAGAGTGTGAGCTGCAGCAGTGATATGAAGATTCATAACACCTGTTAAACAGCTACGTTGTTTTGTAGGCCTTGATATTTATAGAAATGATGCTCGTGTTGTTAACTTGTGATGGTCTCTCTAATGAGCAGAAGGTAAGAGCTCATACTGATATTCTTAGCAGTGCCAATTAAGCTCTGCATGGTGAAGTTGTGTTCAGATAATACTAGATGCCAGCAGAGGTAGGGACTTTCATGTTTTCGGCATGAACCAATTCCTTCTGCCCCTTCAGATTTTCTGTCAAGTAACATGGAGTGTGGAGGGGTCATGGGAAAGGAGAAAGTATACAAAGTATGGGGGGTTTTAATCAATATTCTCATCAGGTGTTATTGCATGAGTTAACTTGTGCTGTATGAAGATTAGGCATGGAGATAAATTTGTTTGCCCTCAGAAAGCTAAGGATTTTAGGATCAAAATGGTAGTGGCATGCAAGGTGCTAATGTTCTAATGCTCTTCTGTGATTCTGACAAAAACTGCTTGCACGTTGCTTGAAGGAAACCTAAAGGAAAAGAAATGCAATATTCTGTTAGAATTATTCTAATTAGAAGTTAGAAATGTTACTTTCATGAGTCTAATTAGTTTATTTGCCATTCAGTGTCACTCTTCTATAATTTTTAACGTACAGATGATAAACAGGAATATATACCCTTGCCATTTGCATGCAATACTTTCTTTTACATTTGAACTTGGATATGTAAAAGGTTTCAGATACAATACTAAAAACTGATGCTTGGTAGTTCAGACTGGTTAGAGGACAAATGTACACGCTCTCAGCTGTGGCTTCACTGAGTCCATCAAATCAAGTGTCAAACACCATAAAATCTATTTATAGGGAACAGCATCATATTCATTGGAAAAATGCTGTTACTCATTACAGCTAGTACTCCTGATTAAAGGCTCTGAAACACACTGCATATCTCTTCCTGAGTTTGGCACTGACTACCCTCCCATGGAGCAGTGTTATTGCTTGATTTTCCTTGTCTTATGATGAGGAAAAGCAGTGAGACTAGAGATAAAAGCAGCTCAGGCAGTGACTGTATTGCTTCAAAATGTAAATACGAGTAGGAGCACCATATGCTCTTGAGTAACCATAATTTGTGTGTACTACCCTTGTAATCCTACACAGAAGTAAGCAAGTTAAATTCGAGGTCACAAAAGTGTCTGGCCTCTCATTTGTTCCTTACCGTCTGATAATAATGTCTTTCTTTTTAAAAAAACCAAACAAGCAATCAAATAAAAAAACCCAAACCTCAAAAGCACCAGCCAACCCTCCCCAAAACTGTCATTTGAAATTTTTGCTAAACTATGAAGTGGTTACCGGTCCTCGTAAGGTCGTCCTACAAAAAAATTGCTGTTCACTTACTCTTGTAGCTACAAAGAATCATGGAATTTGTTTTTTCAGTAAAAAATGTGCCTACAAAGTTGAAATTGAATTAAAGTCCTTAAGCTTTTAAGAGGCTCATTCACATGCATAAACTTTAAGGAAAAGGTTATTTATGCTTATGTTATTTGCTAGTTATTAATTCTTTATTGTTAATTGATCTCGACTTACTCAGTAGTTTTACTTAGGCAAGTGGAATCACACAGTTGTCTTTTTCAACCTGCACCTTGTTTTTCCTGCTACTTCTCTGCTTTCCTGACTTGATCTATCACAGAATCATCACAGAGTGTTAGAGGTTGGAAGGGATCTCAAAAGATCATTTAAGTCCAACCCCCTCTGCAGGAGCAGGGTAAGCCTACAGTACTGCCTGAAGATGTCCTACATGAGGCTCAAACCCATGACCCCAGGAATTCAGAGTTCCATGCTCTACCAACTTGCTGGATGTTGTATACTCTTATCAAATGATTACACCTGGAATATGCATATACTGTCTGTGTAGTCCTTATGCAGTGACTGGACCATTCCATATCTTCAACTGCACACATGCTACCCGCTCATCATACCTGATCTGATGTTTCACACACATTGCATTTACTACATTTGTATGGATCAGTTACACAGCACGTAGAGCTGACACCTATACCTGCACTGCATCAAGCACATCCTCGTATTTCTTTGCAGGATTTGCTGAATGAAAGTATGAGGGACATCAGTAAATCTGAAAAGTAAATCTGTAAATCTGACTGCTGTCACAGACAGCAGTAAGAAAATGAGCTGAGACATGTATGACCACTCTTGGGTTACCAGTACAACTGCTTATCAGAAAGCTTTTAGGGCAGACATATGTAGCAGACAATTTCCATTTACAGATGATTTATATGTAAATTAAACATTGCTTATTTAATATTAGACCCTCTTTCTTGGTATGAGAGAAAGCAGTGTTTCTCATCTTTTAGCAAAATTGATTCGAAGGTGAAGGCAAAAGTGAGACTCTTCCTTTAAGTGTTTGTTGAATTTGGGGCGAGCACAAGCTGTTCCATGCCCTGCTTAACCATAAAATATTAATCTATATGATTATGTATATGTTTCTAAGACATTACAAGTCTCAGTTCAAAAACACTACAGAACTATGTATGACGAATTAAAATGAGCAAAGGAAACTAATTATTCAAAGGAAAAATAGTTCCTTATATATAGGGCGACATAGCATTATGTGGCCGGGCTACTGTATTCATTGAGGATTTTAAGTGCGATAGTTTCTCATAAATCATAAGTCTGGTAGACCTGGTTTAGGAGTAGACATTTTCTGAGTCCATGTAGCCTGAATCTGGGCCCACATGTCCCAAATTCTTGCCTACATCAAGTTCAAAGTTGACCCTTTTTTGTGTGCTGTTGTATTATCTTTTAGCCTTTGGACCAACTGAGGAATTCCAAATTAATGCTGATTTAAAATATGTTCCCAGAAAACCAAAACTTTTCCCAGGCTTAAGTGTGTCCAGATAAGAAGCTTTCAGATGTTAAAATAAATGTACTTTCTTATCAAACAACTCTTACTGTCTTATCAAAAGCCAGTCACTGAGTAGAACTGTGTAACTATACCAAGACTTTGCTACCAGAATATTTTTGTCCATTTTTATTAATATTTGAAATACGTGTGGTGATCCTGGAAACCTAGAGGTCAATTTGCCACTTTCCCCATCTAAAAACACAGGATTTATTTTTTTTACTCAGATGCAGTCAGCATGATACCAACTTGATTTCCTAAAGCACTGGGATTTCTCTGCAGTTACTGCTGTTAAGATCAGTTACGTTTGAGGGTGTATGCAGTTGTGCAGTGATTAAGTAGTAAGGATCAAGATAGTAGACTACAAAATTAGGACGTTTAGTCATAGGAATGAAGAAACCCTATACATTTTAGATGGGCTATCCTAACTCCACGTAGTCCAAGTGAGACATTTTTCTCTACCAGATAAATTCTTATTTGAATGGCTATTTAAGAGTGTTTTCCATTGAAAAGACTCTCTCTAGGAAAAGGATTCTCTAGGAGAAGGATAACCATGGATGACCATGAGCCAGCAGTGTGCTCTTGTGGCCAAGAAGGCCAATGGCATCCTGGGGTGGATCAGAACAGGGGTGGTTAGTAGATTGAGAGAGGTTCTCCTGCCCCCTCTACTCTGCCCTGGTGAGACCACAGCTGGAGTATTTTGTCCAGTTCTAGGCCCCTCAGTTCAAGAAAGTCATAAAGCTGCTGGAGAGAGTCCAGTGTAGAGCAACGAAGATGATGAAGGAAGTACAATACCTCCTTTGTGGTATGAAGGCTGAAGGAGAAGGGTATCTTTAGCTTGGAGAAGAGGAGACTGAGGGGTGACCTCATTAATGCTTATAAATATGTGAAGGGTGGGTGTTAGGAGGATGGAACTGGGCTGTTCTCGGTGTCATGTAGTGATAGGACGAGGGGCAATGGTTGTAAGCTGGAACATAGGAGGTTCCACATCAGTCTGAGAAGGAACTTCTTCACAGTGAGGGTGATGGAGCACTGGAACAGGCTGCCCAGGGGAGTTGTGGAGTCTCTTCTGGAGACGTTTAATACCCATGTGGACATGTTCCTGTGCGACTTGGTCTGGAGATTGCTGTGGCAGAGAGATTGGACTAGATGATCTTTCGAGTCCCTTCCAATCCCTGTGATTCTGTGATGCATGTACATTCTTCATATGCTGTGTAAAACCACAGGTACAAAGTACTCAATTTTCCTGTTGACTCTCTGTGCATTTTCTTCTTTATGTTGTAATGATCACATTCAGCTGAGAATTTTGTGTAAGCCTCTCAGGCAGAAGTTCCAGTTTTCTCCCTTTCAGTTTCCTAGACAACTGTCAAAGTCTAAATCCGATCCATTAATCTTGTGCTTTACAAAGTTTATTCTTTCATATTTTGTATTGATTACTTGCTGGAGTTTAGTAAGACAGGGAAAGTATTCCAGCTGCATAGTTCGGTTAATTTTTTTGCATTTAGTTTGTTATTTATTTTTAGGCTCACAAGCAATATTTTCTTTTGGAAATGCATTTGCAGGCAACAAATATGAATCTGGGCAATTAATTTTGCAGATAACTCTGCTTCTTGTTAATCTAAAACCAGGTTAACATTTCTGTAAACACTTAATACTTCAAATGTCCCCATGGTTGCCCACAGGTTCCATTAATTGTCTGACATTTGTCTCTAACACAAGATTTCCGAGTTGAAGCCATCACTGGCATCCTGTCTCAGAATGACCTTCATAAGAATAATTTTGAATGACCTCATTTCTTTTCTAAGTCACATTTAAGATAGAATCACACGTTTTTTCATGGAACAATGTGACAATGATACGCAACTAGCTCTCTTTTCCAACTCATCATTTCATCGAAAGTGCATGAGAGTATATTTTGAAACCTGTTCTGAAGCAGTATCATGTCTCATAATTTGAAGGTTCTTCTATCCAGTCTGAAAAGAAATGTTGATACCATATAGATAGAAGATTACAGCAAAGAATCTTACAGGAAAGAAAAAGTAAATAAATGAAATGCTCTAATCATCGGGAATCAGCTCTGGCTAGGCCTGAGGTTTTACCTATGATTCACTCTTGGAAGCTTAATCAAAACAATCTACTCCAAATAAATATTAGTTTGGTCAACATGATAACAGCCAAAATAATTCTCTGTCATCACCCTCAGCTACAGTGAGGCTGTGCAACCTTTACTTAGCAGTGAAAATTTCTAGTCTTGAGGTGAGAACCAAAGAAATTCTTTTTTTTTAAAACCCATTTTTAAGTGTGTAGTAAGTATCTGCATTGCACAGGAAAAAGTCCTAAAACATGAGAGTGGCTAATTAAAATTCTGCAATGAAATGACTCTGACATAGCCCAATTCTATTATAAATTCAGCACAAAGGACTGGAAGTTCTGCTCTCCTCCCTCCTTCAATTTTTGCTATGGCCACAGTTGATACTGCCATTCTGCCATGATGTGTATACCACAGCATTAGTAGATACAACACCCTTATCCATTGGAAATACAGCCAGCACAAACATACATAGGATACAACGTGTAGGAAGATGGAGGCTGGGTGGTGGGATTACCTGTGGAAAAAAAGTTCTCTGATGTGTTCTGTTTCAAAATACATATTTCTTGAAGTTATCTGTGCTGCTAGCGTTAATAACAATTTTCACATTGAAGATGAATTCTCAACATTTTGCAAACTCTCAAATACTTTAAATACTGGATAGAAGTTCCTCCTCCTTTCAAAAATAAATATGATGTGACTGCTTAATACTGGTGATTACTTTTGATTAGGAAGCTGTACTATCTTTTCCATATTATTTTAATTGTTGTGAGCAACAGCAGTTACGCATTTTGCTTATTTGCATGGTATCTGACCACAAGATCAGATTTGAGCCAAAATGCTGTTTCAGAGGCAGAATCCAGATGCACCCTCTGGGCAAAGGGACAGGGAATTCCATGCATTCAGTGGAAAATACGCATTGGTGGATAAGTGTGATTGGTGGCAGTGTCGTCCCCTGAGGTTAGTACTGGAGACATGACTTTCAGATATCTTCTGAGGAAACTCCCCAGCAGTGACTCACGCCACAGTAAGATATGTTGAATCAGTGCCTTTGTTTTAAGTGACCAGAACATGGAAAGAATTATTCCATTTGTTGGAATGATTTTATTTTGCACTATTGAACAAATAGAATTGCTAATTGTGGTCCCACTTGATATCTTTGGAAAAAACTAATTCTAGGTTAATAAGAACTAGTACTAGATAAGGTTTTGAAATGTAGTTTCTGGAGGACCAGTTAGAGATCCTCTAACAAGAAGAGAAGCAGTGTTCTGCTAGAAAGCTTTCACTTTTGTTTTTTCCACCTTGTGTGTTTTCTTTGACCCCATGTCTATACCTAATCTGTGTCTCTACAGATCAGGCTTTTTTAAATCAACAGTCTTTCTGCAGTGGCTGCTCATTCTCACTTAAGGAAAGGTGTTATTAAGGGCTGCTTTGGCAGGAGCAGAGACCTAAAAGAGAGGGCTCCTTTCTTTTAATTTCTAGTAATAAAGACCAAGTAAGAATGTTAAATTAAATTACACAAAAGCTAGAAATAGTCTAGTACTAATGGAAATAAATATCTCCAAGACATGTCATCTCAGTCTCATTGAAGACTAATGTTTGCAAGCTGTAAGTAGACTAAATTTAATGAAGTAGTTACTCAGGTTAACAAAGGTTTAAAGACTGAGGAAGCCATAGTCAATCTCTGATCAGCTCTTGTAATGTTCTTTGAAGAACCTAGAGAAGAAATGGTCTTTTTCAGCTATACATTGCTTGAAATGGAACAAAAATTTTGTCACACAAGGAAAAATATTTATGCAAACATTCTCAGAAATAAATAATCTCAAGGAGTAACCATGTTTTTGTGCAAATATAGACTGAATTAAATTTTATTTGTAGTGATGAGGTGCCAGGGGTCGCCGACGCTGTGACGGGAAGCAGCAAAGGAGACAGCTGTATGGTGAAGCTATGAAGGCACCATCGTTCCCTCCGACCTCGGGGACGGCCTTCCCTTTTATTAGCTGACAGACGTCAGTGATAAACAAACTCAGGATTGGTGCTCAGTGCGTTTGTGGCATTAAGTGGTTGGTCCCCAGACCACGCATGCCTGATTCCCCTGTATGAGCTCAGGTAACAGGTTTTACTAACTGTTACAGGTTAATCCCGGAACCAATTATTACAGGTTCCTCCAGCCACACCCTTTCGGGACATGGTGTGCCAGTATCCCATATGCTTAACGAGGAACGTTCTTAAGGAAGAACTGAAATATTCCCACATTTATTCCTGATTAAATACAATTAATCCAGTGAAGAGTGCAGTTCCCTAAGTGACAGGTGAAAATGCTCCTGTTATTTTGGGCACAGTTTTCCTCTGCTTACTAATGCAAGACCCATTTTGTAGGCAATTTTTCAAATTGAATTTTTGAAAACAATTCTTACATATACTTTCAGTCTGTATTTGGTTTTGTGGGCTAATCCATGTTCCATCCTGCTTTTCCTCTGTCTCTTTGCTCTTAGGTTGGAAAAAATGTGACTATTCTGTATGGATATATAGACTTCCCTTTGTCTATTGAAATTCATTTTGAGAAGCTTTGGACACAGACACAATGAAAGAGAGTCTTGGAGAAGTTCCACCTTCCAAAGAGCAACTTTTCTTACCAATTCAATTTTCTGCTAGAAATGAAGGGTTTTTTTTTTCATGATGGCAAGAGATCCAGTAGCTACATCTGAAATCGAGCATTCCTTAGAAAACTAAAGGTAAGACTGTCTTAGAAATGATGTTTCACTTTATAAGATAGCCATTTGCCGTAGCCCTATGTAGATCTTCACTAAAATATCAGTGGGAAAGTGAAATTAACACATTTAATGAACTCTAGTTGTAGAAATTGGTGTTACAGATACTGTAGCTATTTTTCATTAGACTGTAAAGATCTTTAACAATGGCAGGTGTTTGCAAAATACTAATTCAGTACTGTATTCTCACTAGGTTGATGGGCTAAGAAAAAGATTTTTATTCTTCCTCTTAAATTGCATGTGGCTTTTATTTGGTCTTCATCAAGTGTGCCAAATACTTCAAGTCTTCACATCTGATGTGTTTTTACAGATTATCAGAGCCAACTTAGTGTTAAATACAGGGCAGGCCGGCATTTGAAGAATTCCTCTCTAGGAATTTTGGTCCATTTTTTTATAAATAAATTGGTTAAGTGCTTTGTTTTGGGAGTTCTGCAACTTGTAAGTATACATCTGAGCTATCCAGGTTCAATTTCTTAACACGTCTGTTTTTTATCACTCCGGTTTATTATCTGCAGCACATGTTGGCTTTGATGTAGGGAACTTAATTTACGATTTCCACTCTTGGTCAGGAGGAGAGAAGAAATAGGCACAAATTAATGCAAAAATCTAATATTGGAATGAACTAGAGAGGGAAGAAAAGAGATGAGTGTGGAACCACAGAGTGCACGGACAGGCAGATAAGTGTTGGTAAAGAGAATCCATACCCAGATTTCCAAACTACTACAGTACATTCTTTGTTGAGGTTGGGGTACTTTCACACCTTGTTGCAAGTCATTCCTGAGGATATTACATAATATTTCAGATAACATTCCTGTAGCACTGAGTTAGTATTAATTTATTAGCGTTTTCTCTATTTACTGTTATTTGGTCAGGTTTCAGCCAACGTGAACTACCAATTCATATTTCAACACTTGTTACTACCTACTTTAAGTTCTTTTAAAGTAAGATTTTACTAGGGAAATGTTATTCATGTTGCATACTCTTATTAGTTTCATATTCTTGTAACACGTGTTACTGTCTTTTGTGATTTATTACTTTTATTAATAAATACCTGGTGGTGATTTAATTTTTTTATGTTGAATAATGATGTTAACCCTTATGCCTGTAGGCTACTGAGGCTGGCTTCATGAATCCAGACAGAAATTATAGCCATTGCTACAAATAAATTATAGTCTAAGGAAAAAGACAGAATAGATGTATGATAAATGTGGGAAAGAATGGAAAGTAGGAAAACAAATCCTATGTGGTAGTCAGGACCCATAAACACAAGTTACCACAGGATAAACGAGAAATTAAACAAAAGTCAGGTTCTAAGCAGAGACTAAATGCTGGAAGCTGTTTTTAGCTTCAAGAAAGTCACTCCTTCCTTGAAAAAAACCTACTTTTATAGGGGCAATATTCATCAGTTGAATTGTATTTTTAAAGCAGAAAAAAATGGTTTGGGTTAGAAGGAATCTTAAAGATACTTAGTTCTATCGCACTTGCCATGGGCAGGGACACCTACTCACTAGACCAGGCTGCTCAAACACCAATCCAAGCTGGCACTGAGCAATTCCAGGCATGGGGCATCCACAACTTCTCCAGTCAATCTGTTCAAGTGACTTGCTACCCTCTTTCCTAATCTAAATCTACCCTCTGGAACTGCTTAAGTAGGCCCATGTCCTTCTTATGCTGCAGCCCTACTTATTCCAACCTTAATGAAATGCATGTTTGTATGTTAGTGTTTCACTTTGAATTGAATGCAACCTCAACTGTCAGCTTTTTCAAGGCTTTATCAGGAAAATAATTCTAATGCAAGTACTCCAATAGGAAATTAAAAAAAAACCCGTAAGAAACACTGCAAGGTTTGCAATATCTTCCCCTTGAAAAATTTCAAGGGTGTATGTGGTCTATTTTGTTCCTAATGCATATAACCTGTTAGATATTGGGGTCGGAGTGGCTGGAGAGCAGCCAAACAGAAAGGGATCTGGGGGTGCTGATCGACACCTGCCTGAACATGAGCCAGCAGTGTGCCCAGGTGGCCAAGAGGGCCAATGGCATCCTGGCCTGCATCAGGAATGGTGTGGCCAGCAGGAGCAAGGAGGTCATTCTGCCCCTGTACTCTGCACTGCTTAGGCCACACCTTGAGTACTGTGTCCAGTTCTGGGCCCCTCAATTTAGGAAGGACATTGAGGTGCTTGAGCGTGTCCAGAGAAGGGCAACGAGGCTGGTGAGGGGCCTTGAGCACAAGCCCTATGAGGAGAGGCTGAGGGAGCTGGGATTGTTTAGCCTGGAGAAGAGGAGGCTCAGGGGAGACCTGATCATAAAATGGACTAATCATAAAAATGGACTCCTTCAGGCAACCTCTTCTGGCTTTCTCAAAGATGCACAGGAATTAGTTTCACCTCATTACCACACGTATTTCACTTACATTCTAAGTCATCTTACATGTATTTGGTAGAAGATAACCATGGATGACCATGAGCCAGCAATGTGCTCTTGTGGCCAAGAGGGCCAACAGCATCCTGGGGTGGATCAGAAGAGGGGTGGTTAGCAGATCAAGAGAGGTTCTTCTCCCCCTCTACTCGGCACTGGTGAGACCACACCTGGAGTACTGTGTCCAGTTCTGGGCTCCTGAGTTCAAGAGGGATGTGGAGCTGCTGGACAGAGTTCAGCGTAATGCAACGAGGTTGATGAAGGAAGTGGAGCACCTCCCTTATGAGGAGAGGCTGAGGGAGCTGGGTCTCTTTAGCTTGGAGGAGACTGAGGGGTGACCTCATTAATGTCTATAAATATTTGAGGGGTAGGTGTCAGGAGGATGGAGCTGGGCTGTTCTCAGTGTCATGTAGTGATAGGACGAGGGGCAATGGTTGTAAGCTGGAACATAGAAGGTTCCACATCAATCTGAGAAGGAACTTCTTCACAATGGGGGTTACAGAGCACTGGAACAGGCTGCCCAGGGTGGTTGTGGAGTCTCCTTCACTGGAGACGTTTAAGACCCACCTGGATGTGTTCCTGTGTGACTTGGTCTAGGTGATCCTGCTGTGGCAGGGGGATTGGACTAGATGATCTTTCGAGGTCCCTTCCAATCCCTAATGATTCTATGATTAAGAATAACCAAATTAACTTAAATATTAATAACATTAAGAATGTAAGGATAGTGTTTGTTGTTAAATTGTTATTTAAAGGAAAGGGCTGAAGGAAACTGGGGAAGGATTTATGAAAAATGCAATGATGGCATACAGCTAAGAGTACTTATTTAGCAAAAGCATGCCTTTAATCAATAGGAACTTATTTTTTCTAATGAAATCTGTTGAATTTAGACCATTGTGTATATGGTATTTCTGTATTTCAAATACATGAAATTCTTTTTCCTGAGCAGTGTCAAGCACATGTATTTTGGGGACTGTTCCCTTTAGAGACTCATTTTTGATGAAAACCAATTTGAAATTACAAGATACACAGAATTCCTTGGTGGAATTTTGCCCAGTGATTGAATCTAGCCATGGGGTCCTCAAACCCTGGCCCATGGGCCGGATACGGTCCCCCAGGGTCTCCAATGCGGCCCGCCGGTATTTACAGACCACCACCCCCCATTGGCGGTTGGGGTGGGGGGGAAACCAAGCAGCCGCAGATGACTTCCTGCCAACTGTGCAGCCAGGCTGAGGAGGGGGGCAGTGGCTGGGCGGCTCCCCCGTCTTTCCCTCCCTCCCTCCCTCCCTCCAGCTCCCAGGCAGGACAAGCCAGGCAGCACAAACCAGCCAGCACCAGTGGGAAGTGCACATTGAAATATTATTTGTTTTTGTTGGTTACAATTGTTCTTCATTTCAAATATTGCCTTCTTTTCCCTGTTTTTTGTGCACTACTACAAATAAAATATGGGCAGTGTGCATAGGAATTCGTTCATTTTTTTCCAAACTAGCCTGGCCCCCGACAGGGTCTGAGGAACAGTGAACTGGCCCCCTGTTTAAAAAGTTTGAGGACCCCTGATCTAGCCCAATCTCCCTGCCACAGCAGGATCACCTAGACACAGTAGCACAAGAACACATCCAAGTGAGTCTTAAATGCCTCCAGGGAATGAGATTCCACAACCCCTTTGGGCAGCCCGTTCCAGTGCTCTATCACCCCTTGTCCTTTCAGTAGATGACACTGAGAAGAGCCTGGCTCCATCTGTCCCAGTCCAATATCGGGGGACGGTACTTGAATGATTCCCAAGGGCGAGATTAAGACACAAACGAGGTCAAATGCCATATAAACTTATGAGCTTTATTTCCTATAACTACTGACAAGACCAATAGGACAGAGAACAAAAGAGGAAGAAAGTCAGAGTCCTTAAGCAAGAATAGTGGCAGATATGCATCTAGTCACCACCACCAGCGATCCAGCAATGTTCAGCTTGGGTCTCGGCGCAGGTGATAGTCCAGCGAAGAGAAGGTTCACCAGGATGCAGCAGGAGCAGAGAGCAGAGTTTGGGGGAAAAAGCCCCCCTTGGAATAGGAACACACGGTCCTAGTCCCTCGAAAAGTCCGCCCATTTCCACTGAACTGCCCTGGTCTGGCAAAAAGAGAGGGGGGGGGCGCAGCGGCCCAGCCCCTCCACCCTCGATCTCCACGGCGGATGTCTGCTGTCTGGGAGCAAACTCCTCGCAGTTGGCAGCAAGGCTGTGGTCCTTGGCGGATGTCCAGCAACAGGATGTGGTGATCACAAGCGAGGTCCACAAAAGCCAATGTTGAGATATAAACAAGTCAAGTTGTGTCCTGATAAGATGGGATTAAACCCTTAAGCCAGTCACAGAGACAAGATATACGGGACTCTGCGTGTGGGTCAAGGAACAGCAGAACAGATGTGCAGAGACCGCCTGGGTGTGGGTCAAGGAACAGCGGAACAGATGTGCAAGGACCGCTCTGGGTCACAGGCGCCCAGCCAAGCAGCCTGCTTACCTTGAGCAGCCACCAATCAGCATAAATCAAGTCATGTTTTCTGTCTCAGCCGCAGCAGAGACAGAACCCAATCTGGTCACTTACACCACCCTGTGGCTCAACATTGCTTTGTGGTGGTATGACAGTATAGAGAGAGAGAAAAAGAGAAAAACTAGAAACAAGAGTGATACAATCGTAAACAACAAAATTTTCAGCAGCCAAATTTCTATCCATAAACATACTTTTGACAGTATAACATCTTAACAAGTATAAACATTCTTATCTAACAAACATTTAACCATAACATTCTAAAATATATTGATTTTATGATATCAGAACATCTTGCAAACTGATTGGAGGCTCCTCGGCAGAAGATGGGCCAGCAGAGCAACACGACGTCGGCTTACATGGTAATTTGCATTTATCAGGACAGAGCATAAGTCTACAAAGAACAAGTACAAGAAGAACTGTCGTGGCTAAGGCTACATTATTAAGTACAGTCCCGGACACCATTGTATCCAGATTTCCCATGCTAACAAGATACCACAAGATGTCTGAAGTCCTAGCAGCCGGCAGGGTGTGCTGGGAATGGGAACAGCATGCGCAGTGGGAATTCTAAAGCGCATGTGTCGCCTGGGCCTGGAAACTTCTATTTCATTGCAAAGCTAAAAACTGTGGTCTGCTATCACTCAGAAAAAAAGGATTCCCACGCCCCCAGCTCCAAGGCGCAAGTGTTGTCCAGGCCTAAAAACACCTATCCTAAACGGGTATATATCAAGTTTAAATGGTCGATACAGCAACAGGCTTTGGTTGGTGAACAATATGAATCTGCTTCACACCATCAGGAGAGGCAGTGGATATGAGGTACATGTTGGATACAACATGCTGGATTAACTGAATAAGGCAAGGAATAATACATGGTAAAAACATCAAGGCAGCAAATGCACACAGCAAATAAGATAAAAGCTGTTTTACCCAGCGTGCTCCGGGTAACCAAGACCATAGATCACCACTCCAGCCGTTCCACGTTTGAACAGGAACATGAGCTAGTTTTCTGATGTCTGTGGTTAGTTCAAGGACTACTTCACCTACATCGTCTATTTCCAAACAACAGTTAGAAACATTTAGCTTTCCACATACCCCTCCCTCTTCAGCTAATAGATAGTCTAAAACCAAGCAATGTTGAAGGATTTCCATGTGCATCTGTTGAGACTGTTGAGTTAAAAGTTCTATGGCATTAGCCATCTTATTAGTAATAATTTCTAAAATTGCTTGTAATCGAATTATACGGGTCAAATTATAAATTGGTTCTCTTGCCCCTGATATTGGTTCATTGGGATTCCAAGTGACAGACCCATAATGCTCAATTATTCTTTCGGGGGGCCACTAATTTTGTCCCCACTTTTGAGTTCCACCTATGTTAAATTCAATAGATCGCTTGTTCCGGACAATCCTTCTGTCTCCTAGCTTATCATATGGTCTTATGGTGATCCTGCTGTTGCAGGCAGATTGGACTAGATGATCTTTCGAGGTCCCTTCCAATCCGTAATGATTCTATGATTCTATGATTCTAACTGCGGACCATCCGCCTCTGGGAGAAGGAAAAACAGAGGTCGGATAATCCCTACGTAACAAATCCCTGATCAGTCTGCTGGTAGCTGTTTGTAGGCAGTATGTCCACAAATCCAATAATGTCCCTTTTGGGCCTTGGCACCTTTAGCAGATGGTCCAGCTGTGGTCTGTGGGTGTTGAAAATAAGTTGTGTTCCCATTTCCTAAAGGGCTGAAAAAGTAGTTTGGACTGTTGCCTGTCCGAGTGGTACAATACCAGGCACCAGTGATGTTTTGCCACTCGCAAGCTTGATGAAGAATGTAGGTTCCGTGGCTTCCCTGTATTGTGGCATATATGGTTTCATTTTTGTTCGACCAAAACCCATTACCATTTCTGCTGCGCCCTGCTTCATCAAGCCACAGCCATATGTAAACACCACTATCGCTGTTAATTGTTTTAGCCCATGTACGTGTGAGCGTCCATTTACACTTGCTTTCTCCCACCTTAATTCCTCCCTCCTGGGTGCGATTTAAACAATATATACCTGTAGAAGGAAATTGGGTTGGCCGTGTTCCACTATCATTCCAGGTGGTGCTACCAGCTTCGCTGTACTTGCTTACCATGTGTGCTGCAGATAGAGGTGTGGAGACCCACGGCCAACTTGACAACCTAGGGGTCCTCCACAGACCCAACAGTGACTTAGATTAAAGGCTTGGCTTACAGATCTTGCTAACAAAAGAAATTCATTATCTTCAAAGGGGTCATATAACTCGTGGGGGAGTTGGTCCTCCCTCACTTCCATAGAAAAATCCCCAAAATAATATAACCAAAATTAACATACTCATCCTGACCAAACTACACTGAAGTTCGTCTGTGTGAGAGTTTGCTTCTGCTTTGTGGTTGCGCCGGTGCAGCTTAGTTCCTCCTAAAAGTGAAACAAAAGAACAAAAATTCACTTCTCAGGTTAGAAAGAGGGAACAGTCCATCTAGAGTGGATTTTATGAATTTTTCCACAGGCATCTTTTGCCTTCCAGGTGTATTTGTTAAGGGGTGTGTCCAACACCAGTGGCACTTTGCCTACTGTGAGGAGTTCAACCAAGACAGGAAAATGAGATGGATTGCTGGGGTGATCAGGATCATGTCGGGCTGGCATAATTGTGGGAGGTTTTGGGCAAAATGCTGTGATATTTGGGCATCCATTTACTCCCCAGCAACTGTTGATGCTGGTCACTGCATCCCACACTTGCTCAGCCCATCCTGGCTTACGCAGTTTGAGGAACCGTTTCAGCAGACCATTTGTTCTCTCCACAATTCTATTTGCTTTGGGGTAATACAGAGTATGGAACACCCATGAAATTCCCTCCTGGGTTGCCCATTCTTGGACTACTTTGGCTGTGAAATGTGAGCCAAATGTGGCTGTGAAATTATCTGATTGGATTGATTGTGGTTTGGGGAAAATTCCAAACCATTCCTTCAGATTTTTGCTGTGTTTTCCCCTGTTGCCTGTGCACACGCTTTAGCTTGCACTAGTCCAGATATAATCTCTACACCCACCAACACGTAACGCTTTCCTTCTGACTTCCGAAAAGGACCGATGTAGTCAATCTGCCAGGCCTCCCACAGACCTTTCCCCTCTCTTACACGCAGGGGGTCACCCTCTAGAGGGTGTTTGTTCAGGCAGACACGGCATTGCTCACAGGAAGATATACAGGTTTTACACTCTTCCCTTGTGACTGGCCACCCTCGGGCTTGTGCCTCACAGTAGAGGTCCTTAACCCCCGAATGTTTCCGTTTTACATGTAACCATTCCAACAGGCTCTCCCAATTTTCTGCTATTTGGGTGCTCTGTAGGGGAGCCAGTCGGGTTAGTTCATCTGCCTCGGTGTTCCACCGGCTCACTGGGGTGTCATCCCTCTGATGAGATGCTACCCGTGCTTGTTTGGCAATGGGGAGGATATCTTGCCATTTTTCCTTTTGCCACACAGGTATCCTGTTGACCTCCCATCCATTCTGTTCCCAAAATGGGAGCCATTCAGTGCAGCCTTTGAATACAGCATAAGAGTCAGTATAGATATAGACAGAAGAAGCAGACTGAGTCTTGTGTTGGAAAACACTCCACACGGCAACCAGCTCTCCTACTTGTGCACTGCCTTCCCCTTGGGCAATGATTTGGTTTTTGGTATCTACCTGAAGTGCCGCAGCTCGGTATTTCCAAATTTTCCCCTCTCGCTTTGACGAGGCATCTGTAAACCTTTTGCAATTGTCCAGAAAACGGAGGAGCTACTTGTATCACAGGCAAAAGCTCGGGTGTTTCCCTGTGCAGGTCTACTTCATCCTGTATATTTAGGACTTTCGTGGCTCCTTCAGTTACAGAGAAGATTTCACAATAGTGCTCTATTTGTGCATACCATTTTGGCACGGAGGCTCTCTGGGCCACCCCGTCAGGGGGTGGAGTTCCAGCCAGAACTTCTTTGATCACTCTAAGTGGGCCCCTAAGGACTATGGGTTGCTGTCGGATGGTGCGTTCGGCTTCTCTCAGAGCTAGGCTAACCACAAATAAACCCTTTTCCCAAGTTGTATACCTTTTCTCAGCGTCTTTAAAACTATGTGGATAAAAACCAATGGGCCTAACCGGACCCTCTGGACTCTTTTGCCACAAATGGAGGGACAGTCCAGACTTGGCAAATCCCCATTCTATTTGAATCGGATCTGTTGGGTGAATTGGACCCAGGGCTTGATAGGCAGTTGCTTCAAACACCAACAGCTGTAAAGCCTCATCATGGACCTGAGTCCACTCCCACTGAGCCTTCTTTCTCAATAAGTCATACAAAGGCCTAGCAATAATTGAAAAGTCAGGAATGTGTTTCCTCCAAAACACAAGCATCCCTAATGCATGCTGCAAGTCTTTCTTTGATGCAGGCATCTTGATCTTGATCTGATCGAGAGATGCGAGGGTATCCGGTAGAATACATGTCATACCTCCCTTCCACCAAATTCCTAAAAATTTTACTTCACTGGAAGGGGTCTGTATTTTCTTAAGTGGGATTTTCAACCCTATGCCTTCTAGATGAGTAATAATATCCTTTTGAGTTTCTGCAACTTCATTTACCTGGCTTCCCACTATGAGTACATTATCTATGTACTGATAAATCTTCACTCCCGCCTTTCTGGGGTTTTTTTCTAGCTCTTGCACTAGAGCAAGATGAGCTAGCGTGGGGGAGTGCTTGTATCCCTGAGGGAGTAATGTAAAAGCGTACTGTTGTCCTTCCCAGGTGAAGGCAAAACGATCTTGGTCTTCAGGTTGTAAAGGGACCATAAAAAACATATCTTTAACATCAATTGTTGCCATGATGGGGTGAGATTGTTCCTGAATGGTGGCTATCAATTCAGCAATATCTGGCACAGCAGCAGTCAGGGGACCAGTGTTAGCATTGAGTCTTCTATAATCTCCATTTGCCATTTGGTTTTCGAACCGGCCATGCTGGAGAATTAAAAGGAGAGTGAGTGGGAACTATAACTCCTTGTGTTTTCAGGTCTTCCAGAACTGGGGTAATTCCTTCCCTTGCTCCCATGGGCAAAGGGTAGGGTTTAACATTTGACAATTTAGAGGGAGGCGGGGGGGTGCTGCTTCTAATAAGCACACCTCTGTGTCCAGTGTCTCGACCAATTGTCTAATCTCAGGGACACTGAAAGACCATGAGTTTCCCTGGGTGTCCTGCCACTGCCTCCCTTTCAAAACATCTATCCCTAGAAGATTCATCTGTAAAGATTCTGTGGGTACCATGGTGTTAACAGGGTTTTCCTCTCCTGGCAACAATAGTGCCACCGGCATCATAGGTACTGACTGTGTTCTTCCCAGGGCATTTAAGAAAATTAGATTTTTAGATGGAATTGGGATCCCACATTCTGCTTCAGTCCGCATTAGCGCAGTGATTTGTGCCCCAGTATCAATTAGGAATGTTACCAGCCTTTTCTTTGGTCCTACAGCAACAGTAATTAATAAGTCTCCTTTTGTGTTACAGGTGAGTTTTCTTACAAACATCCATCCTCCACCTCCCCCCTCACCTTTGGGGGGTGGAGGCTCTAGTTTTCAGCCACCTTCTTTTCTCCAGTAGGCTCCTTTCCAAGGTCTATCAAGGGTGGAGCATTAGGAGTGGGTCCAAAGGTAACGCTCTTCCCCGATCATTTCTGCACAAGTTGTTCTTAGTTGGGAGTCCATCCATAAGGTCTCGAGGAATACCCTTCTGAAGCCCTAATTTCCAAAGTCCCTGTCGAGTTAGCTCTCTCTCTCCCAGAATTCTGGCTTAGGGGTGACTCCCAGCCTTGGTTCCTCCTCATAGATGATTGTCGCCGAATAAGTTGCCGTGCAGCCCGTACAGCTCCAGTTTCAATTCTTTGGGACGACCCTCCAACAGGCCCATATTTTCTCCCAAAATTAATCAGTTCCTGGGCTACATCCCCCCATGTCCATACTTTCCTCCCTGGCTGTCGATGGTCAGGGGTCATTATCCCCTCTAGAGCAGCCGTCACTCTTTCTGCATTGGGAGTGTTTTGAATTTTCCCTTGCAACTGAATGCCAATGGGTTTCAGGGAATCAGGGAGTCCTCTTATTAGGGGAGTCATCCTTTCTGGGTCTACAGGCAGCATCACTGGGGAGCCGTCGTGAGGCTTGAGCTGCCGGTCATACATCATCTGCAAACAGGCTGCCTTCTGCACACTTTCCACTAACTGATCCACCATACCTGTTATGGCAAGGGGATCTCCCCTCTCCAAGGGGTTCAGCCCTCCAACCCAAAATGCTACTCTCTGGGTCAATGACCATGGGGCTCAGTGGTCGCCAGTAATTAGAAACACGCCCGGACACCAATATCCTTCTGCCTCTTTCTGTGATAGTAAGATTCACAGTATCACAGTATTACCAAGGTCGGAA
>VXBP01005472.1:30245-134158 GCA_013400115.1 Rhinopomastus cyanomelas | reverse complement strand
CGCCCGTTCCCGGGGCGGTGGGGGGGCGCTCCCTTCAGGGCCACAGCACGCGAAAAGAGGCGCGAAAAGCCGAATAAAGACCCTGCTCCGGTTTTATATAGGCTCCCCCAGCCCACCCTTCGGGGCAGGTCCCAGGACAGACGCTTCCGGGGGGAGGGGGTCCCGTGACCTGTGCAACCAGAGTAGGTCCCCCAGAACACAACAAAACTTTTCTTCCTCATGAAAGCACTTCTACGGGTTCTAGCAGTGCTCAAACTGCAACACTATGATAAGGTGACCTGCTTAGTGGTTGAGGGAAAGCCTGTCAGTGTAGTCTATCTGAACTTCAGTAAGGCCTTTGACACTGACCCCCACAACATCCTCATGAATAAGCTGGCTGCCCATGGCCTGGACTGGCTTGTACTCTGCTGTGTGGAACCAAAGGACCAAAGATTTGTGGTCAATGAAGTTAAATCTGGTTGGAGGTCAGTCACGAGTGGTATCCACCAAGGCTCCGTGCTCAGGCCACTGCTGTTCAACATCTTTATCAACGATCTTTATGAGGGGATTGAGTGTACCCTCAGTAAATTTGCAGACCACGTTGGGAGGGAGTGTCAATCTGCTGGAGGGTAGTAAGACTATTCAGAGGGACCCTGACAGACTGTATCGATGGGCTGAGAATAACAGTATGCATTTCAGTGGAGCCAAGTGTCAAGTCCCGCATTTTGAACACTACAACCCCATGCAATGCTACAGGCTTGGGGCAGTATGGCTGGAATGCAGTCTAGCAGAAAAGGACCTGGGGGTTCTAATTGACAGGTGGCTGAATATGAGCCAGCAGTGTGCCCATGTGGCCAAGAAAGCCTATGGCATCCTGGCTTGTATTAGGAACTGCGTGTCCAGCAGGAGTAGGGAAGTGATTGTCCCTTTTTATCCATTGGTGAGGCTGCACATTCAGTACTGTGTCTAGTTTTGGGCACCTCAGTACAAGGGAAGCATTAAGGTGCTGGAGCGAGTGCAGAGGAGGGCGAGGAAGCTGGTGAAGGGCCTGGAGAACAAATTTTATGACAAGAGATTGAGAGAGTTGGGGCTGTTTAGTTTGAGGAAGAAAAGGCTAAGAGGAGACCTCATTGCTCTCTACAGGTATCTGAAAGGACACTGTAGAGATGTTGGTGCTGGTCTCTTCTCACAGGTAATTAGTGACATAAGCAGAGGGAAGGGCTTCAAGAATCAACAGGGTTAAGGTTAAGACTAGACATCAGGAAGAAACTGTTCACGGAAGGAGTGGTCAGGTACTGGAATGGGCTTCCCAGGGTGGTCATTGAGTCACTATCCCTGAATGTGTTTAAAAGTCACTTAGATGCATTGTTGAGCGATCTAGTTTAGGAGTAAACATGTAGAGTAGTGTTGAGGGTTGGACTTTATGATCCCAAGGGTCTTTTCCAGCCTGAATGAATCTATGATTCTAAATAGAAATAGTAATAGCCTATTAACAGCACAAAGCCATGTACACCTGCATAAAATTTTACAAAGAGCTGTCACGTCTTTGGGCTTTATACAGAGCAGCTTTCTTATTTCAGGTCAATGAAGAAATTTTTTTTAAAGGAAAAAGAAAGAAAACTTACCAAAAGTGAAACATTCAAGTATTTGCCACAAGAATCATGAAACAAAACAATAACATCATTAACACAGTGAAATAACTCCCACTGACAAGGATACTATGTATAGCAAGAGAGAGAGAACAATGTCAGGGTCAAAAGAATGAAGGCAAACAAACAAAGTCCAAAGCTCTACTGAAAAAAAAAAAAGTCAAACATTTTTCTTAAATATGAAAGAGGCCACCATTTTTAACATCTTCAATATCAGGCAACTAACAACAATATATTTGGCCTACCTGATATATGAGATTCCTAAGATAATTTAACACAGAACTGCAAGACATAGCCATTTACCTTTCTAAATGCAGATTAATGCCAAAGTGAAAGGGATGCATTTGAGACTTCCCTTTCCCATTGGCCTTCCCGAGGGAGCAAAAGCGCAATCATAAGCCTCCCTGCATTCCACTACAAATGTTAAAAAAAGCCTTGCAATCATTCCTTCCTAGACACTTCACTAGACACTAACATATTCACATGGTTCTCCCTCCACCTTTCAGTAATTCAACATGGATTTTCAACATGACAAAGGCCTCACCTGAAAAACGTTAGCCTCTTTTATTGCTTTTGGCTTCTAGACGTGCTTACAAATAAGAGATGAACACAAGAGAGAAAAGAGTAGAACCTCTTCCTGATGAGGAAAGGCTGCAGGAGCTAGGTCTCTTTAGCCTGGGGGAAAGGACACTGAGAGGTGACCCCATTAATGTTTATAAACATGGAAAGCGCGGGTGTCAGGAAGATGGAGCCAGGCAACTCAGGCCACAACTCAGTGGCATCCAATGATAGGATAAGAGGCAGTGAGTGTAAGGTGGAACATATGACGTTTCACATCAATAAAAGAATAAACTTCTTCTTAGTGAGAGTGACTGAGCACTGGAACAGGCTGTCCAGGGTGGTTGTGAAGTCCCCTTCTCTGGAGACATTTAAAACCCTCCTGGACATGTTCCTCTGCCACTTCATCTAGGTGATCCTGCTGTGGCAGGGGGATTGGACTGGATGATCTTTTGAGGTCCCTTCCAATCCCTAACACGGTGTGATTCTGTGGCTCTGTGAGAGATGAAAGAACTTGTAAATATCTGATGAAGTAGAGTTAAAGAAAGAAAGCCCAACAACCAAAAAACAACAAAAACTTTACAGGGTGATTGAGTCTACCTGTTGCTCTGCAGTTCTAAAAAGAAACAAATTATTATACTTGCAAAAGGTTGCACAAATATGATTTCTCACCCTCAATTTTTATTAAATACTACTGGTATTCTCTGAAGCTTGTAGGAATTCACCACCAAAAATGGGCAGCTTTCTTGCTTTTGAGAAACACCTAAAATAGAGAAGAAGCTTCCTAGAAAGTATTTTCTGCAATACTGAAGCAAAAGTAACAAGTCAAAGTTTTGTTAAACAACCCAAGTACTGTGACATCAACGCATGTGGAACACATCCTGGTAAGGCATTTAAAGCTCATGTATCACAAACAGCCCTTAGTCACTCCTTAATAACAACTAGCTGGAGGAAATCAAAATCCTTTGGAACTATTCTTCATAAAAACTCAGAAATATCCACAACTGCTTTGTGTACATTTGTGTATGTAAACTTTTCAGAACCATTCCCAAGGAGGCATTTCATAACTCATTCCCACTCAGATCCTGCTCTTCCCAAGCTAAGTCACTAAACAAGGGTTTCCACAAGCCTCTAAGCTATCAATATCCCTGCTTCAGGGACACTAATTCCCATATCTACCCTCTTGAGATGTTTAAAACCCACCTGGACATGTTCCTCTGTGACATGATTTAGGGTATCCTGCTCTGGCAGGGGGATGGGACTGGATTATCTTTCAAGGTTCCTTCCAATCCCTAATGTTCTGTGATTCTGTGATATGAACTGCTGCAAGAACTCTAACCACCCATCTCACAGACTACTGAGCAAACTATACACAGCAGTATCTTTTGGGCATGACTTGTATTTAGATACACACAGACAAGCCACACGTTAAAAGCTCCACTTTCAATCCTAAGCCCCAATGTCAAAGGAACTTTATAACCCTCCAAATGTTTATTATTGTCCAGCTCTGTATAACCTTATGCCACTCTGGATACACCTCAGGGTTCTAGTAAAATAATTCCTATTTTGGCAGAGTTGGATCTACAGTCCTCTTTACACAGCAACAACATGAAAGAAGACCTATTTGTTTAGTATGGCAACAGCCTTTGCTCACCTACTGTGAGGATTCTGAAATAAGAACAAATAACACCAGAAAAATATGATCAAGCAAAAATGCATCAAATAACAAAAATTCACTTGCCCCAAAACACAGACATCTTAGAGTGGGAAAAGCCAACTTGAATCACATTTTAAGAGGTCACACAAAACTGGATCTTCTTTAACTGACACAACATTTCTTTAGAATTCAGAAAACATTTATTATTTCAGAACTCCTCATTCTAAACTTGTTTATTATACATGGAATCCAGACACTTACGATATACTTTAACTTTTGAAGTGATGTATAAAGTGTTGTAATTTTCCACAAAAAAGGCTGCAAGTGGTATCCTAAGGACTAGCATTGCTTTTCCCCCTCTGCCCTCGCTACTGCCTAGACCTATGCACAAATATTTACTTACACAAACAGTTATGTATTTACTGGGGAGGGGACACACATGGATAACAAGTCAAAGGTTAACACATTCACCACATTTAAATTTGTGTTCTGTACAGTCAGTTGAGACTACTAAGGTCTATAGTATTTTGTTGTATTACCCTTGCTAAGAAAAACATAAGAAGATACGCAAGATGATTACTTGAAATTATGTGTCCATGGAACACATCAACTTAGTTTTTTCTACAGTAAGAATTTTTGTGGAATAAGACTGTCTTAATAATAGCCCAACCTGTTGACAGAACATCCAGAGACATGAGACCAATAAAAGCGTTCCCAGATAATGACACAATTCCAGCATTGCTGACTTTGAGGTAACTTGTCTTAATGCTGACAAGGCTCATGCAGGCTGCCATAAAAAAACTAAATTAATACCCTTTTGCATTTATTCCCCTTGCTCACTCAAGGTTTTGTCAAAATTTCTGCTGCAGACTCTGGAGCTATGAAGTGTCCGCGTCTGCTAAATGCATTTCCCCAAACCCAAGAGACTCCTTGAACAGTACCTGCTGTGAGCAAGGCTAATACAAAGAACTACATGTGACTACACACTGGGCGAGCAAGAAAGTCTGTAAATACTTTTCCAGACTAGAGAATTGAACCACACAACTACATCACATTTCTGAACCATGAATCTATCAGATAGCTCAGCAGTTCTGAATCCCAAAGGGATCAAAGTTTTACAAGTTATACTGTATTCCTAGGAATCCACAATCTGAAACTGCCTCTACAGCAGACATTTGTGTCTGCATTATTTCAATACAGATTCCTTGAAGGTATTGAAATCACCAAAAAAGTATGGTGACATCATACTTTATAGGCCCCCTTGAAGTAGGCCAACAAGGCTAGTGAAGGGCCTGAAGGGCAGGTCTCATGAGGAGCTCCTGAGGGAATCAGGGCTGTTTAGTCTGGAGAAAAGGAGGCTGAGGAGGGACCTTATTGCAGCTTACAACTACCTGAAAGGAGGTTGTAGAATGGTGGAAGTCAGTCTCTTCTTTTAAGTCACTAGCAACAAAACAAGAGGAAATGGCCACAAGTTGTGCCATAGGAGGTTTAGAAAACATTAGGAAAATTTTCTTCACTGAAACAGTGGTCAGGTGTTGGAACAGACTTCCCAGGGAGGTGGTAGCGTTGCCATCCCTGGAGGTGTTCAAAACTTGTGTAGATGTGGCACTAAGAACATAGTTTAGTGAGTATGGTGGGGTTGTGTTGACAGTTGGGCTTGATCTCTCGCAGGTCTCTTCCAACCTTAATGATTCTATGATTCTAGTGTGCTTACAACCAGTGTATTGCTGTTGAAATTAGAGAGAAAAGGAAGGCCTTTTAAAACGTATTTTTAGCATGAGTCCTAACGGAGAGAGGAATTTTCAAGGTAGAAAAAACATCTCCTTATGTAGGTTTTATAATACAAATGCCAGCATCTAGGGACTCAAAGAAGGGTCTGCAGGCACAGGACCATGCTTGTGTTTTACTGCAGGCAGCTCAACAAAAGATTTGGTCTCCTAGCAAAGTTTGCCTTCCTTGGCATTCTTTTACAACCTTACTAGCTATATTTTCACTGGATTAATCCGTAGGAGGCAAGAGAAACCTCCACAAGAGAATTATGAAAATTAAATGCAAGACTCATGATAGTTTAATCTTGGATTGTCAATACTTAACCACTAAACACGTATGATGACTTTGTACTCCTCTATGTAAAATCATCAGTGGCTCCAACAAGCCTTCTTACAGTTCCTAAGCTGCACTGCAGTCTGCATTCACCTAAGCGTGTGCCTCAAATTTGTTCTCTCAAAGCAGTCTATGGCCTCAAATGACTCCTGTTGTAAATCTTGCACTCGCTACGAGACATGCTGGATGCCAAATCCCTTCTACCTGTGTGCTGGGCTTCTCACTGCAAAGCACTGGTGGAACAGCATTACCCAACAGCAAGTGAAGAAACAATACATGTAAAGGTAAAGCAGAAGGGAAGAGATGGTGGTCAGTGATAAGGAGGAACTGCTGAGAAAATTTTGATCACTTTGAACATGGCTCAATTCACTGCTAAAGGTAATGCATACAAAAGAAATGGGATGAGAATTCATGTGGAGTCAGACTTGAAGCTCAAAATGCTTGAATCACGCCATCACCCTGTAGTTTTACAGTTTTGCTTTGACTGAATTTCAAAACACTGTATGAAGTAGGCAAGTAATTACATATTGACGCATATTTTTTCCAAGACCTAACAACTAAACATGTTTGAAATATGTTCTACCTCCAAGCAAGTTAAAGAGATACTGAACCTTGTGCCTTCTTAGGTACCTCACTGGAGCAATGCACATGATTAGAACTCCCTAGTGCTATTGAGTTCATACTGAAATGGCTGTGATGCTTCCAGAAATAGCACTAGACCTGCATATCTGACAGGTGTGTGTGCATGTGAGTGAGGGCAGGAAATAATTAAATATCTCACACACAACACCCAAAACAGCAAATGTCCAAGCCCAAACTGCTTCTTAAAATACACTACTGTGCAAGTTTTCATAGACTCTCATCTCTTTTCCACATGCAGTTAAGATCACTTAGCTATTACGGGTTACATACACAAGAGGAAGACATAGAACTTAAATTCTATTCACCTTTGTTTAGGATAAGCTCTGCTTCACACAAAATCTCTTTTTTAATAAAAAGTTATGTTGGTCCCATATACAAGAAGAAACTGTCTCAGAGGCAGATCCAGAGTATTTGCCAGTTCTCCTTCAAAGAGAAGTCATTAGTAATTAAGAGATGCAGTCATCAACTTCTCAAGGCGGTGCCCAGCAAAAGGGAATCTAATTATCTGTAATATTTAGCTAGGAATTTTATTTGTGTCTGCCAAAAAAGAGAGAATAATGGAATCTTCAAACAATAGAGTTTGGGAAAATACTTCTTCTTGCTGCCAAAAAAATTTTAAAAACACAGTAAAGATATTAATCTCTTTCCGTCTATGGTCCATAGTCAAATACACATGAATCTAAAGAATGTTATCTTCAGAACTTTCCCCTGCTTCTCTCCCCTGCCTAACACATGCAATTTATCACTTGTCAGCGTATTTCAGATGGTCACATAGCCATAATAGCCTCCAAATTTCTCTATAATATTCAGAAAATAACCTAGGCATTAGAACATATAACACTACCACATACTTTACTGGTGAAATCTAAGGGAGCCTCAATCACAATGCTAGAATTAGACAATTAAACACTAACTGGAGAGAAAAATTTTGAAGGATGCTATCAATCCAAGAAATAATTCAAGAGTGGGCCTTCTACTGAGTTAATGTCAAAATACCCACAGACTTCACAAGGCCGAGCATACACTGGAGAAAACCCTCGAATGAAGAACACTGAACATCAGGGTTCATTTACATAGGACATCAAAATTCAGCTTGTCAATTTTGCAAGTGTTTCAGTCCACAAGGCTTAACCAGACCATCTCCTTTAAAGAAGTTTTCTAATAAAAGCTTTGGCAGTATTTGTACTTCTGTAGACATCTATTTTTAGAATATGAAAATAGCCTAAAGATTCAGACTCCACAGAGAATTTCAGAAGCCTGCTCTTCAACAATGTCTGCCTTGAGAATATGTGACCAAGAACCCAACTCAGACAAGCAATTTAATCTATCACTAAAATCAGTTCTTTCCTTTTTCAACAAAAATACACAGGACTGTGTTTTAAGTGCTTTGTTGAACTGAGGCCCAAGTTCTAATTTCCCTTATTTATCTTAGATACAAAATGGTTAAAGGAAAGGGGTCAAACATTGCAACAGCTTGGTTATGGGTTAAAGACACTGCAACTGCCACTATGATTTGTCACAGGAAGAAAAATGAAAGAAAAACAGTCAAACAGTGGAAATAATGGCAAGAATTCTGATAGCTTAAGTCTAAACAACAACCTCAAAGTCGTTTAGCTTATTTGTCCTATTTTTTTCCTGCCCACTACAACCTACCATCTTTTCAGCTTTGTTTTTCTTTCCACTTGAGAGAATCAGGGCACAAGGAACAATACAAACACAGACTAGACGAGAGTCACTGCAGGGAGCAGCTCCACATTGCCAGGGGATGTACCAAATGATCTAACAAGGTTCAGTTGCTCTCTGTTTTCTACAAATGCAATTTCTTTGGTGTCACAATATTTGCAATGCACCAACACTGAGCAGCTGTGTGTAGTAACTAAGGAAACCAAAATAATTTTCAGGGAGACACACATATCTGCCTGCCCAAGGACTTTTTCTTTTTGGTGAGTTTATCAGCACCAGGATTCCACCTACAGATACTGAAAAATATTGTAAGAGAAAAGTAAAGGAAGGCTTTTCAGCAATTCTATTTTTTGCCTCAGATATAAATAAGCTTTTCATGTTACACTAATCCAAACCCTAGCATTTTTAATAACATCCTTAACAGGGCTTGGAACAGTACTATACCCTGTCCTTCACTAAGTTGCAAAAGTACAAGTGAAGGAATTTAGGTCAGCTGATGTTCTTTGATAAAGCTGTTTTGCAGAAGGTCACAGATGTGCACTTTTGTATCGCAAAGGAGAATTAAGAAACTACAAGTTCATACTTTGGCCATTCCCAGATGTAAACAGATTTATAAAAGGGAGGACCTGCATTCCCCATTCCCTGCTCTAGCCTGCCCTCACACTGCAAATAAATTTATCACGAGCACTATCTGAGCTGTAAGCCTAGCAGCCCCTGAACAGAACTGATCTGTGACGAAGAAGTTTTGATTACTGGCTTTTGAGACATACTCTTCTTCAAAGCTGTTTATGGTACAAAGCAATTGCTTAATGTGGGAAGACAAAAATGCAGGCAATTTTCATATAGTGATAGATTGGAGACATTGGGGGGGATGCAAGTGAAAGGGAAGATGCAGGAAAAATGCCAATAACTGCAACGGGAAGGAAAGAAAAAATTAACCACGTAAAAGACAGAAACAAAGGTTTTCACTCTAAGCATTTTTACGCTTGCACACACACAGGTACATATGTAAAAATGAATGCATGCAAATTTAACTCCTAGCTATCTTCACACACCTACTTACCTGAATCCCCCTGTGAAATCACAGAATCAAAGAACATTAGGGATCTCAAACAATCATCTAGTCCAACCCCCTGCCACAGCAGGATCACCTAGATCAAGTCACACTGGAACATGTCCAGACCGGTTTTAAATATCTCCAGTGAAGGAGACTCCACAACCCCCTGGGCAGCCCATTCCAGTGCTCTGTCATCCTCACTGTGAAGAAGTTCTTTCTCATATTGATGTGGAACATCCTACATTCCAGCTGACACTTGTTGCCCTATCATTGGATGCCAATCTAAACTGGATATAGTCTGTTCCAAGAAAGCAACCTGCACCTGCATTTGGCCCACCTTTTTAAACAGAGTCCCAACAGATAGGGTAATGAAGTCGACATCAAGTTAAAATCATTAGCCAAGCAACCACACTCAAGTGCAGGATATCTGCTTGTTTTGTCTGGATTTTATTAAATCTCCCCCTAGAATGGGAAACATTATCCTGGCCTATCTATTGGTCAAATAAGACATTTCATTATCTCCAAAACCATCTTGGAACTATCAATGTACAGGTATTCTGCTATTAAACAGAACTCTAAATTTAGTTTTCTAATCAAGTACCTAAGTCTGAACTTCCTCAAAGAGCAAACTGCAAGTTCATTCATACACAAATGCAGCATGTTTTTGAAGAAGCCTTTACCCAGACATAGTGCAAAGGGTTGTCCAGAGTTTTACAGCTAAAGAGTAAGTACCTTTTTCAGGCTGTGCTCAGGGTAAATGTGTGCGAGGTAGTTCAGAGATGTCCATCTTTTCAACATTTAAAACACAATTTGTCTTTGTACCTACAAACAACACCCACAAGTAATTGAGCTGCCTTCTGTTAGCATTATGTGTGAGTACAATGCGCCAACATAAAAAGATTTTACTTCATTAACTGCTGTTAACCCTTAGCAGCACTTCAACAGTGAGTTTTGTGCCTATTCCAAGAGTTTGTTCCCCATGTTCTTAGTATTTACTCGGGGTGTACACTCAAGAACAAGGAACACAATAGATACGTTTGAAGCTCTTCAATCAAAACCCCACTTTTTGGCTTCCTGCCTCATTCCTAAATATTAAAACAAACTATTCATTTCTTCAAAACCTTCTTACTAAAAATAGTTGGTTGGCTTGCTTAATTGTGTTAGCTGAAACACAAACATACAAAAGGGAAAGGGTTTTGTAAGAAAAATACTGCAGCGAAAAAAGAAATTAAGACGGAAAAACCCCCTAGATTTCATCTGGCCTTCCCATCATCACTTTGAGAATTGTTTTGTAGTTACATCATCAGGAAATAAAATACTATCCTCTGAGGACCCCAACTCTTTACAGAAGCAAAAAAAAAAAAGGAAGTCTCAAAGTTCATATCACCCTCTGAGGAGCTGAACTAAATTCACATTTCTTGTGTGATTAAAACTAAAAAAGAAAAAAAGGCAAGGAAAAAGAAAAGGCTCCCTTAGAGCAACAAGTTAAGAATTAAAGAAGATGATCAGAATTAAAATTTTCCCTTCTCGACTTCTAGGCTGTGAAACTGAGAGGAAAACATTCTAACTAATCAGTTAACAACCTCTATCGGCTTTATTATCAGAACTAAACGGAACTGCCCTAACCCAAACCTTCCGTACATTCTTCTTGGCCATGAACTACTAGGCAAATGAAAGATTTCACACAGTCCTGAGCGTCAGCTGGAGCCAGAACACATTAGCAAGCTTTCGAAGTTCTGGCTATCACTAAAGTACACCAGGCAGACAAGAGGAGTCTGCCCAACACACAGTGCCTTATATGGCAAGGCACTGACGTAATGCTCCATAGGCTTGGGGCATGCAAAGAGCCTATCTCTCATTGTGTAGTGGGACTGCTGGAATGCTCACAGCTCTGATGCTACAGCTGAACGCCTCACACACCATGGAGCAATAGCTGACCCAGGATTTCTATAGTCCAGGAGCCCAAGGTAAGGGAGAGGGTGGGAAGCAAACTACTGGCAAGCACTGGCACTTCTTGCTTTTTCCTAATGAGATTCTTCTTTTTTTTCAAAGTAACTTCAAATAAAATAAAATAAGGGTGACGACTGCGAAATAATTAAATAGCCCAGAACTGCACCAAGAGATATAGAAGATGGTTACTCGCAAGTAGGATGACTATTTAAGTGTTAAAAAACTGTATTTAGAGCAATTCCTACACAGCCAATAGATGAGGAATTAGTTTAATGTTAAAGAAAGAGGCAGTTATGAACTACATACACTTTCCAAGTGGCCAGATAAAATCATGACTGCATTTAAAGCTGTAGAAAGAGTCCAACAATATTAGGTAAAGTAACTGCCTCTCTTCATGCTGCATTTGTATGCATATGCTATGTACTAGTAGACACGTATGTACATGTCTGTAAGCATTCACTATACTTTTGAATCACTTGCTGCATTTTGCAGAGGGATGTATACATTGCCACAAACATAACTTTGCGATGGGATTATGCTATGTCTGAAAGAAAAAAAGTATAACTAGTTTAATTACTAACAAAATTCAACTCCTATACACTGCCTCCCTCTTCTGTGTCTTGTGTGCAAGTGTCAAAAAGCAAGAGGATAGAACTGTCAGATTTCAATGAAAAAACTTTAGCAAATGATGAAGCTTTCAAAATCAGAAAACCCACAGGTTTCCTCAAGGTTTGCTCTGTCAAGATGCTGAACAGGACTGCAGTTTTTAACTCCAAACAGAACAGACAATGGAGAAGTTCAGACAAGCACCTTGAGAGATTAGGCTTTAGTATGTTTATAATTCACATCTGCAGAGTAAACAAAATTATACTGTCCTCTCAGCTGATTAAGAGCCAAGCCCTGTCAAATCCTTGTTTATAGGAACAACTGCAATTAAGTCAATTGTTCTGTCCTACTAAGCAAATACACTCTACTAAGCATTGCACTCCAGAGTCACGTGTCATCTAAAATGTTAAAAAAGCTGACTCTAAGACCTTTAAACTCAAACTATTACATGTAAAACATGGTTTTGTTGTATATTTCCCTTTCTATAAAATTCATTCAGCATTATAATTACATTATGATTACATTAGGACAGCAGAAATGTTTCCCCCCTTCATTTGATGTTATAAATACCGCAAAATCCTTGTTCAAGTATGTAAGCTCAAAGCTGATACAATCATATGCACTGCTTACTATCAAGCATACAGAATTTTTACTAAGTCTCTAAATCATATATATGAATATTTTTCATTACTTGTTTTGCTTTAAACAAGAAAACATTAAATAGTTATTTTATACCTGCTTCTAAATATGTGGAGACACTTCATTTCTAAGATAATCCAGGTATTTGTGTACCATTAACTTTGGCATGTAGAGAAAGGCCACTCCCATGTTTCCAATATATTCTTTCTTGTAAGAAGCAAAATTTTACATCTCTGTCTAGCTAAAAGCATCAGAGAAAAGAGTACTGTATAATATAAACAGAAAAGAATCTTAGCAGCTAGAACAAACCTAAGTGTACAGCAGAAGAGCAATACCCCAGATCAGTATCCTAAGCCCTTTGCAATGCCTTCTGTTCACTATTCTGTCATTGTATCTGCAGACTTGAAACCGATGTCCTAGATCTAAGATCTCCTTACTGATAAATGATTACTTGTTTTCCCACCTATCCTATATCCAGTGTATTTAATACTTTGTAAATACATTGTCAAGACATAAAGTGGAAAAGTTAAGTATGTTAGGAAAAGGTGTGTTATGAACCAAAGTTACCCAACAGGCCTAAAAATGTTTGAGTAAAAAGGATAAGCTAGTCTAAGGACTACATTATTAACAGAAATGCTACACATACAACACAAGCATGTATTTAATAAAGGCAGTAACTAAAAAGAGACGATTCCAACTATTCCAAATCCAACAGAAGATTGTAACATTTACCATCAATTACTGCTTGGACAATATCCAATATACCATCTTTACTGTGAATGCTGCTATTCTGACAAGAATCATAACATTTATCAAAAGCCAGAACTCTATTTCCCATAGTCTGTCTTTCTTCAATCAAAAGGGAAAATACTCTTTATTTAAAACTTACAGGATCAATTTGGCTCTCATTTATATTAGCAAAAGTCCAAAATAATTAGACTGAAGTATAATGATCAAAATATCTCACAAGTGTTTCCACAAAACACACGGAAATTTCTTGATGTGAATTGAGAACATTTAACTTTAAGCAATCAAAACATTAGTCTGCCATCAGTTTTAAAGGAGACAGTAAAGAAAGAATTATCACATAATTCAGCCTTCAATGACTGTATTTCTTCGATTAAACTTCTATAGCAATATTTTACAAGAGACAACATAAAGAGAAAACATAACCTCCAGAAATGTAAGCCAACTTCTTATCAAACTGCACTGACCCTTTGTTCCTTCCCCACCACTTCCTCTCCCTCCACTGACAAATGTCACGTGACTGCTAACACTAGAAATTGTAGAGATTGGATCCAAAAGACCACTTACACTTACTTTCCTCATAAGTTACTGCTTGCTTTTTCTGAAGTGACAGCACTTTCATATTATTTAACCAAGAGCATGATGAATTTTACATTTGCCATTGCCATGGGATAAAGCACCAGCCGGGTTTACTCCCAGCACGTTTCCCTCTGTGGCATTCTTAAAAAGCTGGTCTTAAAAGACTGGTACTTTTATTCAGGGAAAAATCTTTATCAGGTATAGTTTAGCACAGGAAAGTGACCAGGCACTGATTCTCTGCACCTATCCTGCAAACATCTTTCCTCAAATCCTGGGCGTGGTATTACTTAAATACAGTTCATTAAAAGAAGCAATTAAAGTATTTGAGTCAGATAATCCTAAGGAGTTTACAGTGTAGGAAGACATACCTCAAAATACCATCCTATAAAATTGTAATTCTGACTCATTGAGAGTTCCCTGTAATACTTTAGCCTGTCCTCAAGTTTATTTGAACTTAGAAACTATGACTTACCAATAAAAATAAACTATTTTTAATTGCTTAGGTTTGATTTTGTCATATCGAGTGGGTTCTGCCATGGCATCCGAGGTTTATGTCAAGCTTTTTGAAGTGGTTGAAAGTTTGGCTAGTTCAGCCACTCACTAAGTTGTATTACTTAGCTCCAAGAGGGTAAGAGGTACTGCTGAAAAATTCTAAATATAGTGCCTGGTCTTTTGATTTAAGTGAAGTAATGGACATTTTGAGTCTTAGCACCTCTCAATATGTTATGCTGATTTTGAGGTCTGCCATGACTTCTGTCAACAAGACAAGAATCACTCTGATAGCAAGTCCAGGGCACCATGTTGTTTCTGGAAGGTCAGTAACAGCAATCGTGCTGATAGACCAACAGAGCACACTCCAGCATTTTCAGTAAACTCATATTCAAGGAAAATATTATTTGAAGATTGTCTTTGACAGTCTGTAACCTTCAGTTAAAAACAGTACAAAAGCAACACCTCCCAAAGCACTGCCTCCTCACCAGAACAACCAAAGATGACAGTGAAGAGGTAAATGTTCATGCAATAAAGGAAGGCTAGCATGCAGCAACATTATTGTGCAACTCTCCGTGAATACCTAAAAAGAAAACTTAGGAGTGAAAGTTTAAACCAATCCTGCTAGACAAAATTACAACACAACTCAGAGTACTACAACCACGGTTATTTAAGCTGATAAATGCAAATTGCGTCTACTTTTTGCATGTGGCAGAAGTCACCCTTCCTAATGCACATCACAAAGCATAACACAGTGGTGTAACCCAGGTGCTTGACTTTAGCCTCAGACTGAGCAGGGGACTTACGTATGACCACCAGAGTGGCTGCTGAGGTAAATAAAATGAACGAGTCACTTTGCTTCACACTGCATGTTCACAGAAGCTGAGCCCACAATCACCTAACTGCTAATGGTCAAGCTTAAGCTTCGACACACCTTTACAGATGTTTTTGAGGTAGGTATTAAAAGCTCCAGTAAACATGACTGAAACCATAGATGGAAAGATCAGAAATATTTGTGCCCAGAAAACCATTAATCTTGTTTACATTTCAGGGATGAAAAATAATGCATTATTCTATTTTACTTAGCTACACAAAGGTTCTCAGAATAAGCCTAGTAAATGCCATACTTGTTTTTCTTTTCAATGTAAAAATGTTCCCCGAGTCAAGAATATTATCAGAGTCTCACACAGTATCACAGCAGACCAGGTTGGAAAGGACACCAAGGAGCATCAAGTCAAACCCATTAAAGACATACAGTTTAAATGAGTTGGCCCCAGATCCTGTCAAACTGAGACGTAAAACTGCCTATAGTTGCAGAATCCACCACTAATCTCAGTAAAGCCATTCTGTTTCGGATCCCCACTTGGAAAAGAGGAAAGTGAATCACATGAGCCTAATTTTTTGCTTTAAAGTTTGTTCACATGAACGCGAGAATAAGAAAAGTTCCACATTTAGGGTAGGCAGTTCCTGACCTAAATATCTAAAATCCAAAACTGAACATACTAATGTGGGTGTAGAAAAGCAGGGGAAAAAAGCAGCAATGAGTTTGCCCAAAACTGAAATATCTGAGTTTATGATATCGCACTGTGTACTTTCTCAATCATATATAGAAAAATCCTTTTGCTGGCAGCCCATGGCATCCACAGATTAAATACTAAATTAGTCTCAATGAAAAGGCCACCATGAACAACGTTGGGTTTAAAACATCTCCTAAACTACACAAAAACAGAACAATAGATTTCTTAAAACATACCTATATAGGAATGAGTATATGCATTTGCCTGATGTGTAAGCAGAGCAAGGGGATAAAACACCTCTGAGATGCACAGGGTCAGCTTCAGTAGAGGTCAGTGCAAGAGCTATAAAAGACTCTCTCTGAGCGTGGCTCAGTGGCAACACCAAGCACTGGCAAATACCGGGAAGTCATTACCTTCTGGGAAAGCAACACATGACAGCTGACAAAAATCTTCAAGCTTACACATTTTTCTAACCCCTATAAAGAAGGTGGGAGGAAAATGTAACACGGTCACTCTGGAAAGTGTCTGCTTGTCCTTGCTGTGTTCCCATTTTCTACTTAAAGGTTCAGTAAAACCTTTAAGTTTTTACTTTGTAAAAATTTTGTAAACAACACTTTGTAAACAACAAACTTCTCCTGCTTCAAACAGAAGGATTGAATCACAGGAGTTAGTGAGTGTGGTGTGAGGGAGATCAGAATTTGATATGGTAGCATTTAGAAACCTGTAGACCACCCTCTCAGAGATCTAGGCTCACATGCTAACCAAACAACTAGGATGTTCTTCCTACAGATAATGTTTTCAGCATTTGAAACCACATTATAGATGAAGAAGTGAAAACGTATTACAGCAGGAATATAGTATCCATGAAAGCCTGCTACAGCTCCTTGATTTTTAGAGTGACATCTGAAAACAGGAAAAATATAACCTAAACATCACAAAGCATCAGCCAAGAGGCAAGGAAATACTAACGGGGCATGTAGCCAAAGGCCTTTCAGTTAAATAAAAATACTGCATTATAAATCACTTTGGGGTACAATAGAAAGGCAAAGAATGATTGAATTCATGATTGAATGAATAAACACTTGTCAGAAGAACAGGGAACACTTGGAGTCTAAAAGCATTTCTATGAAGGGGCAAGGGAAGCATAGATGCACATGACTCTACTAATTCCTAACAGTATTTTTTCTGTGAGTTTTTAAAAGGCAAAGAAAGAAAACTGGAAAACAAGTAAAGATGGAAAAAGTAAGTATCTCTCTTGGCTTTAGGAAGATTGTTCACAACAGTTTTTAAACGGGAGTCTGAGAAACCATGGGTCATAGAGTAGTTATAACTCGTTAGAACCACTTTTACATCTTAACAATTTAAGGTTCTCCTAAGAAATAAAGAGGCATTTATCGTCCAAAGCAAGCAATGGTTACTCCAGCTGCTGAACACACATACAAGTTGCTACAAAAGCCTTCCAACAAGCCTGATTCTGGATACAAATTGTTTTCAGCATTTTGAGGGGACATATGACTAAAGGACCCAATTAGCTTTTATGGTTAAGTAGGGTGCTCATCTATAAAGCAGTGAATTACTCTTGAATGGAAAAACCTTACTTCAACATGTTCTAAAAAATGTTCTTTAGTTAAACCATTCATCACAGGTGTAGAAGCTTCTGAAGCCATCTCAANTTCTGGGCTCCTCAGTTCAAGAGGGATGTGGAGCTTCTGGAGAGAGTTCAGCGTAGGGCAACGAAGATGATAAAGGAGGTGGAGCACCTGCCTTACGAGGAGAGGCTGAGGGAGCTGGGTCTCTTTAGCTTGGAGAAGAGGAGACTGAGGGGTGACCTCATCAATGTCTACAAGTATTTGAGGGGTGGGTGTCAGGAAGATGGAACTGGGCTGTTCTCGGTGTCATGTAGTGATAGGACGAAGGGTAATGGTTGTAAGCTGGAACATAGGAGGTTCCACATCAACCTGAGAAGGAACTTCTTCACAGGGAGGGTGACTGAGCACTGGAACAGGCTGCCCAGGGGGGTTGTGGAGTCTCCTTCACTGGAGACATTCAAGACACGACTGGATGAGTTCCTGTGTGACTTGGTCTAGGTGATCCTGCTGTTGCAGGGGGATTGGACTTGATGACCTTTCGAGGTCCCTTCCAATGCGTAGTGATTCTATGATTCTATGATTATTCAGCACTTGTAGCTTAAAAGACATCTTTAGCTAGTTAACTATGCTGCTGTGCTTTGCTATAACCTCTTTCACCTGTGTCCCACAAAATGAAGAGCTGGCCAAGTCCATGTAAAGAAAAGGGAACCCTTGCCATTACGAGGTTTACAGAAAACGGACAAGTGAAATATCTGTTTGACACTAGCGTCATTACTGTTCTTATTACTTGCAGTCTTGGCTACCAGAAAAAGTTGCAACTCTATCAGCAATCCTGATTAAATTCTTATTCCTGTTTGGAAATCTCAACTATACTGCTTCATACAACTTTGCATCAAGGAAAATTTAAATATCTCAAGGTAAATTTGCAGTAAAAATTAAGGTTCAAGTTTCTGCCAGTAAAAGTAATTTGGTGACACCCAATCCCAGTCTTCAAACACACATACAGGGCTACTTCAGGAATTAAGAACACCAGGGAACAGGCTTACTTTTGTCTTAGGATGTATGTAAATAATAAAGATTCTATGGGTACAAACAGGAACCTCAAGAAGAAGAGGAATTTTATCTTCCTGCACAGGAGCAACAAAACCTACTGTATCATTCCTGAGGAATGTTTGTCTGGTTGTTTTTAACCAGCTCCACTCCTCCAAATGATGGCAAACTCAGTGTCTTCCCAGACACTCTCATTAAGCACTAAAGTACCTTTATTTATCTTTCAGTGTTTAATCTACGTAGTTCTAATAAAAATTCAGCCCATTTATTCTTGTCATTTGGACTGAGCCTGTGGGGAGCACACTAAAGTTTGCAGCCAGCTTCCATTTGTCTAAAAGCAGGATGCCAGTGAGCAACTTACCAAGGAATGACAGCAATGAGAAAGTTACCTTCAATTCAGCTGAGGAAGTGCATGTGGCAGCATGGGAAGTTCTATGTTCTACCACTGCTGTTGAGTAGTAACACACAAACAAGGCCACACTTAGTATAAGAGACAGGCACAGCACCTATTCTGCCCATGGTTGAAAATGTGGCCCCAGACATTTATTTCCATATAAAATGTGTGATAAAACTGTTTTAGAGAACATCCAGTTCCTGTAAATGTTATGGGAAAATAATATTTATGACTAACCAGTCTCGTCTGAGTAATGTGATGCATTATTGTTGACTTGGTCATACCACAAATATTAACTAACTGAGGTTAGAAACGGCACAAATCTGGATCCTTACACAATTATGTCCAGTTCTGGTCATGACAGCAGCACTAGTACCACTCCAGGTGAATCAGTTACCAAAAGAAGCATTTATTTTCCCAATTGCCCCCACCTCCAAAAAAATATCCACAAAAGAGGTCAACCATAAAGCTACATACTATAATGTTATATACAGAATAAAACCCAACAAACTAATCATACATGGGATCTCTCTATTGAAACTGCTTGAAGAAAACTCCTAGAGTTCCCTTTATCTGAAGCAAGTAGATTTAAAACTAAACTAAAACTAAACTGAAAAGTGTAAAGAGGTTACTTGAGGGATATGAACTCGCACTGAGCTGAAACAACAGCTCATTCTGTGAGTCAGAACTTCTCCAAACTCCTCTCTCACTTGAAGGATGCAGATTAAATAAGTGAGACAGAAACTCACCCTCCAACTATTACACGTCCATCAACAGCAAACACAGCATGGCAGTGATAACTTAGCATTTGCCTCATACAAACTGAACACATATGGCTAAGGTGATCAGCGATAGTAGCAGCCTGACTAGAAGTTTCTGGAACTTGGACAAGCTGCACTCCCTTGTTTGTGCCTAAATCTTCTCATGGGGAATGAGGAGAAGAGAGGTGGGCTCTACAAGGCAGTTTTCAGGACCTCCTGTACAGTTTTTCCACTTGCTGAATCCTAATATGAGGCTGCAAAGGCAACAATACCAGTGTACTAACACTCAGAACAGACACCACAAACACATCCACCTGCCCATGGAGGGGTATACGGAATGGCAAAACACTGGCTGGTTTATCTCTGTAGTACAGAGTGGTTTGTAATATTGGTGGGTTTTAAGCATCTCAAGAACTATAGTCAAGCAATAATGTTCTAGCAGTAGTGCTCCAAGTATACACTTAAATTAAAACTCGACTATGTAAAGACAAAGAATCTAACCAATTAATTTCCGTTCTTACCAACAAGGTCCAGTTATACTAGTATTAGTTCTTAGAAGAGAACGTGACACCTCCCCATTGACATGCTGCTTGAGAAGCACTTAGTGTGTGAGTGACCCAGACAGTGACTTCGGCCCAATCCTGAAATTACTTAAGGGTGGGTTATTTGGGCTCTGGTGTGCATGACTGCACAAGGGGGGGGGTCTGTGTGCAGTACCCTCCAAAAACTGGGCTTCCCTACGCCTGCAGGCTCCCAGCCAGGCTAAGGGCTGTCTGCACACAGTTGGGAAAGCCTCAATTCATCACCCAAATGGAGGAACTTCTTTTTGGCTGTTTCTCAGAGACACTCTGCATACTTCATGGCCACAGACTGCACCAGGAGAAGTTCAGATTGGAAACTAGGAATACTTTCTTCAGTGAAAGAGCAGTCAAATACTGGAACAGGCTGCCCAGGGAAATGCTGGAGTCCCCATCCCTTGCTTGGAGATGTTCAAAAGTCTGTGACACTGTGGGAGATGGGCTAGTGGCCATGGAGGTGCTGGGCTGAAGGTTGGACTTGATAATCTTAGAGGTCTTTTCCAAACATAATGATTCTGTGACTCTAACATCAAATAACAAATTATTAAATGCAATTATTTCAAAAGGCACTATCATTTAAAAATCACAAATCAAAAAAAGCCACAGTTGTCTTGGTTTATTACATAGTTACCATGCTACTAAAATCTTTTGGGGTTAATACTAATTCTTATTAGAATGGATTGTTTTAAGTCACTACTGCTTTTCTTTTTTAATAACTCTTAAGTTCAGGCACAAAATTTTACTTGTTAAAAATTAAAGACAGACAAAAGCAGGACCTGGATTAGTAATTGAGAAGTTCTGCCTCCCTCTTGTTGCTTTGACCCCGATACCACATTTCTTGTGGTTCATCTTTCCACTTCCTTCAGAAAGCTTTCCATCTGCAAAACTATAATTTCCTGGCTGATGTAAACTTGAAGAGTTCCAAATTCTGGTGTTGCATCTGAAATTACTTGCTTACAGGCAGTGTGGAGAGAGGGTGAGAGAGTTGAAGAGAAAGAGAGAGAGGAGACAGTGAGTATGCACTACGGTAAAAAGAAAAAATCCCAGACTAGCAACTAACAAAACCCCAGTTGAATTCCCAGGAGCCAGTTAATTTATTGATGCATTTAGATTCAAAACAGAAAGGGATTAAGTGACTCTACATGCACAATTATGCGCTACTGAAATGCCAACCCTTCTGACTTCAAATAACACCTGAAATAGCTGTTATGTCTAGAAAGAGGAAAGAAGACAGAAGAAAGCACCTCAAAAATGGTGACACAGAGTCCAGCTCACAACTCATTGAGCCATGCTTTCTAGTAGTTGAACTCTGGCACCCAAAGCTATTAAGGCTAACTCAAAGTAAAGATGATTAACATTGTGGTCTTGACAGGTCAGTGCTCATTTAACTGCATATAGTTAAAAGCAAGTGTAAGGAAAAAAAACCCAAACAAACCACAAATCAAAACAAAAACCCATCAACAATTTAGTAGCAACTTCTTCACTGCCACCTAAAACTACACCACCTTATCATAATCTCAGATACTGCTGATGCAAGATTAGAAATGAACAGGCAAAATTAATAACTCATTTTGCACATTAGGAAAGTTACTACCACAGAAAACATTAACACTTTTACCATGAGACTGGTATTTAGATAGGTGATTTCCAACCACA
Source organism: Rhinopomastus cyanomelas (assembly GCA_013400115.1). Lineage (NCBI taxonomy): Eukaryota > Metazoa > Chordata > Aves > Bucerotiformes > Rhinopomastidae > Rhinopomastus > Rhinopomastus cyanomelas. The sequence goes on along the minus strand of VXBP01005472.1, from coordinate 112,275 downwards.
TATAGATATGGAATGAAGATGATCCAAAACAGAAAATTATTTTCTTAAACTGATGTTTTGTGATAGAATAAAACCTAATTTTAGTGCTTGATTGAAATTACTCCAGCTGAACTGACTGATAATCCAGTCTTAAATTTGGTATTTCCTGACAAACTTGTTTTGAAATTTCTCATGTCAGTTACCTGTCACCAAAGGTACATAAATTTTATGAGACCAAATATCCCTACATCACCAGGATGAGTTTTGAGCTATTTAAGAGTTGTGAAATCAAAATAACAAATAATATTAGTGTCCCAGATAATATATTATTTTAAAAATTAATCTCTCACAGCATCACAGATAAATACATCTGGTTATCCATTTGACATTTTCACAGAATCATAGAACCATTCGTTCAGCAACTCAACCACCACCCTGGGCAGCCCATTCCAGTGTTTGACCACTCTTTCCATGAACAATTTCTTCCTGATGTCTACTCTAAACCTATCCTGTTGAAGCTTGAAGTCATTGGCTCTGCTTCTGTTGCTAATTACCTGTGAGAAGAGACCAGCACCAACATCTCTACAATGTCCTTTCATATAGTTGTAGAGAGCAGTGAGGTCTCCCCTAAAACTCCTCCTCCTCAAACTAAACAGACTCAACTCCAGGGACGGTGACTCGACAACCACCCTGGGAAGCCCATTCCAGTACCTGACCACTCTTTCCATGAACAATTTCTTCCTGATGTCTAGTCTTAACCTACCCCGTTGATTTTTGAAGCCCTTCCCTCTGCTTATGTCACTCACTNTTACCTATGAGAAGAGACCAGCACCAACATCTCTACAGCGTCCTTTCATATACCTGTAGAGAGCAATAAGGTCTCCCCTTAGCCTTCTCTTCCTCAAACTAAACAGCCCCAACTCTCTCAATCTCTTGTCATAAATTTTGTTCTCCAGGCCCTTCACCAGCTTCCTTGCCCTCCTCTGCACTCACTCCAGCACCTTGATGTCTCCCTTGTACTGAGGTGCCCAAAACTGGGCACAGTACTTAAGGTGCAGCCTCACCAATGCTGAGTACAGGAGGACAATCATCTCACGACGGTTTTGCCTATTAAGCCAGAACAGGCAAAAGCACTCATCATCCATGACTTTTAAGAAAACTTGCAAAACAAGTCAGCATTTTAAGCATTAGATAAAAAATACTTACTCTCTAGTAGAGTGTGGAATAATAAGCAAACTCACACTTTCCTTATTAGAAATCCCTAAAAAAATTCCTTATCAGAAAACTTGTTTTATAGACAGTCTCTTACAATTGCAAAAAAAAAACCCCAAACAAACAACCAGCCTTAAGGAGTTTTGTATTCTAGTATAAAATAATAATTTACAATATAATTGTATCTGTAAGTTATATATATAATATATTGGAAAACAAGCTCTCAAATAAGCCCTCACACTCTGTTGGGAACTGCTGACTGACTCAGATAAAGCCAACAGATTACACAACAGCTATGGCATGCTGCTGCTGCTGTAATTTCAAAGGCTTTTAACTTACCTTAATACAGGGGGAAAAAAGGAAGCATTAATAAAGATAACAAAGAGGGGGATAAAAGCCACTATAACATGTTTTCACAAAACTACGTGTTAATAAGCAGAACTGTAGGCAAACAAACAAGCAAAAAAACACAAAAGCATAGCCACACCACAAAAGCAGACACCCATTTTAACAAGCTCAAGTTTTGTTGCAATAAACTGTGGGAGGCACTGCCAGACTAGCCTTCTTCTGAAAACAAGTATTTGACTGCACTGATGGCAAAAGCTACAGCAATTTTTAAGATTTACCAGAAATGATGAAGCATTTCTTCTCTTGTTAAGTGCCAGACTATGGTTTATTGCTAACTGTAAAGAATAGCCCTGATGAAGAGGCATGACTTCTACATTTAAAAGCTTTCAGCTGAGTGTTTTTATTTGCATTGTACACTGGAAATTCAAGCACGTGTCCAAAAACTTTCGAAGCCAGTCTCCTCCTCATATTATAAACTGCAGAACCTCCAGTAAGCTACATCTTTCACCTGGGGAAGAGTGAAGAGCATGAGCTATATAATCTGTATGATTTTTTTTAAAGTCACAAATATTTAAAATGTCAATAATTCCAGCGGAACGAAGATATTGACAAGGTGTATATTAAAATGTCAATATTTTGGAGATGATGTGAGGGTGACAGAGCACTAGAACAGGCTGCTCAGACTGGTTATGAAGTCCGTGTCTCTGGAAACATTCAAAACCTGCCTGGACACGTTCCTGTGTGATCTACTGTAGATGATCCTGCTGTGGCAGGGGGCTTGGACTGGATGGGATTTGAGATTTCTTCCAACCCCTAACTTTCTCTGATTTTGGTGTAAAGAATGATAAAAGTACAATTTTGCAAACTGTCATCTATTTCACATCCACCCATATACAATGCATCCTTTTCTAAGGTTATCTTTATGAGATTGCTTACAGAAATAAAAATTATTTTAATAACAATTCATTCTAGAACAAACTAAAACAATTTAAAAATAAGGGTCTTGCAATCTCAGTCTCCCATGCTTTGTTTGGTTTCCCTGAAATAGAAGGGAAATGCTGTCCCTGGCCCTCTCCTTAGAGTGCAGTAAAAACAGGATGTGTAATACAGGTCCCCCCATGACAATGGAAAAACCCCACTGAAAATGATATCATATGACACAAAGGTAATGAACTGGTTTGGGCATACCCACCTCTTGTAGAGAACACATAATCACTGTGTTGACAAATAGAATGTTGCAGCCAAAGATACATGCACTTCAAAAAAAAAAAAATACCTGAAAATAAAGTCAACTTGAATGACTTTATGATGTTACCAACAAGAAGCTACAGAGCGTGTACTACAGAAGCCATTTCAATGAATAAGCAGAGCTGAAAATTTCTTTAAGGAATAAAAAAGTAGGCGACTGGTATAGCAAATAAGTACAACAGTAAGCTACAGTAAAGCTGCAATTTATAACAGAAGGTATGAAGACAAAGTAGTAAGACACTGCCTTGATTCTGCCTAACTACCTAACATTCATGTTCAGAAAACCCGATTTCTATTGCTGTTTATGCTGGCCTGGAATCAGAAAGGGCTCTTGTGGTACTATGAAGTCAACTGCCTGGAATTGTATCTGGGAAAACTTTGACTACATTATATACCTACCTTGGCCTAATATGAAATTACATGATCACAAAAACAAACTGAAATTAAAATTATTAAAATATTTAATTAGTTAGGGGATTTCCTACTAATTTTGTAAAAATTCTTTTGTAAAACAAACAACTTTTTTTTTACATTTGCATACTTCAATCTACACAAACAAATCAACCAAAAACTCAATTATTTTATGGTTCTCTTAGATTTTTAAGTGCAGGTGTACAGACACAGCTGCTGTGACCTATTGAACCATGAAGCGGGAATTTGACAGCCAAGGAAATGTTCCAATGTTGGTCTAAAATCTCTTTGTAAGGCAGTTTAAGGGGCATCTGCCAATGGAGCATTACAGTTTCATTTAGCCAGAGACATTATCTAGTTAATACAGAAGCGCTGGGTAAAATCCCGATTAATTTACGTATTGATCATCTCAGGTAAGTTTGCCTTACAAAAATATATTACAGCATAGCAAGTTAAACTAATTCAAATACCAGTAAACCTAAGCCTATTAATATGTCTTAACTTCATGCACACACAAAAACTGAGTTCATTCCAAATGAAATTGTTAGTTGTGATTCTGTTATGGTTTTCTATCTATGGCAACAGTAAATCATCAATTTAACTTCACTACTAAAGCATTTTTAGAGACAAGGGTGGGAAGAGCTTTTTACACCAAAACGAACTGAAAGTGAATGTAGCAGTGAAAAGCAGTTTATATACCAACACCACTGTAAAAATTTGCCTTTGAAGATGGTGTAGTTTCTCCCCAGTTATTTGTTCTGTCAACTAAGCAGCATTCCTTCTGCCTCATTTCACAAACCACTCTCTCTACACTTAAAATTTTCAGGTCTGTTTTCCCCATTATAATAATTGACTGTTCTAAAGCATTTGGAACTGCCCTAAGTCCTCACCTCAGCAACAGCTCTGATTATTGCTGTTCCACCTATTTTTCATATAAAGCATTCAAGGTAGTGCAATTTATGCACTAAAGTAAAAACAGTGGGGATGGTGAAGATGTTATAGAAAGTTTCATAGTCATATCTATATGATATCACCATTAAGTCAGACAGTTCTGATGAACAGTTGCATAATAGCAGGAACTTCCTCTCTCTCTGCTGGAAAACTACAGTGCTGTCAAAGGAGATACTGCTCAGACAGCCTATTAAATGCCCAGAAATACCTTCCTCCAGTCAGTCATCAGCTAATAAAGGACAGTGCAAAGGAGCCCATAAACTCTTCCTGATTTAAAAGGATGGCTACAACAGGAACTTTTCAGTGAGAAGCTGTAAAGCCTCACCACTTGAACAAGCAAAGGCATCACAGTAGTTACTGGAGGCACATATGGAAAAGGACTCTTATGTTTCATCAGCAGCTTCTTGAGTCATCATCGTATTTCAGAGATAAGATATAAAAAAAAAGACAGGGGCCTTAGTTAATGAGTGCTGAAGTAGGTATTTCATGCGTCAAGTCCTAAAGCACAACTCATTTCCCTTGCAGGATCTACACACAAACAAATTCAACCTATACATATGAACAACAGTGAAACAAGCTCCAGTACTTTATTACATCAGCCTAGGCATTTCATGCTTTATTTTAATATCTGAATACAGATTGGCCAAGGGAAAAATCTAACTGAAGAGAGGCAAATGTGCTGTGCTGCCCAAAGCTAGACATACCTCAGACCAAGTCACAGAATCACAGAATGTTGGGGATTGGAAGGGACCTCGAAAGACTATCTAGTCCAATCCCCCTGACACAGCGGGATCACCTAGACCAAGTAGCACAGGAACACATCCAGGCAGTTTTTAAACATGTCCAGAGAATGTAACTCCACAACCCCCCTAGGCAGCCTGTTCTAGTGCTCCATCACCCTCACTGTGAAGAAGTTCCTTCTCATATTTATATGGAACCTCCTGTGTTTCAGCTTACACCCACTGCCCCTTGTCATGTGACTAGATGACATTGAGAAGAGCCTGGCTCCATCCTCCTGACACCCACCCCTCATATATTTATACCTCTCCTTGATAAAGACAAGTGTACAAAAGAACCTTATTATTCGAGGCATTTGAAGGTTTCTTAAGATCCTTAAGGAAACAAATGCACAACCTTATCCCAAGTCTAACAAAGTAAGCACTAAGTACTAATATAGCTGTAAAACTAACTTTGGAAAGCCATTATCACAGAATCACAAAATCAGTCTGGTTAGAAAAGACCCTTGGGATCATTGAGTCCAGCCATCTACCCTACCTTACAAGTTCACCCCTAAACCAGATCCCTCAACACTTCATCCAAACAATCCTTAAACATATGGAGGGATGGCAACTCAACCACCTCCCTGGGAAGCCCATTCCAGTGCCTGACCACCCTTTCTGTGAAAAAATTCTTAATATCTAGTCTAAACCTATCCTGTTGTGACTTGACGCCATTCCCTCTTGTTCTATCACTAATTGCTTGTGAGAAGAGACCAGCACTATCCTCTCCACAACATCCTTTCAGGTAATTGTAGAGAGTGATGAGGTCTCCTCTGCCTCTTCTTCAAACTAAAGAGCCCCAGCTCTTTCAGTCTTTCCTCGTAAGCTTTATTCTCAAGGCCCTTCACCAGCTTAGCTGACCTGCTCTGCACCCGCTCCAGCACCTCCACATCTTTCTTGTGTTGAGGTGCCCAAAACTGGACACAATACCAGTGCCTTACCAGTGCTGAATACAGGAGGACAATAATGTCCCTACTCCTGCTGGCCACACTATTTCCAATACAAGCCAGGATGCCATTGGTCTTATAAAAACTGTCAAGAATGATGTAAAAGCTGTGTTGCACTTAGATGTATCTGCACTTTTAGTATATAATATCAAATCCAAGCCTGGCAGGTAGAAAGATGTTTAGGCTTTTTTAAGCCCAAATACATAAAAAAATTGCATTCGTCAGATAAACGAGTAAGATACAAGGGCACAAGGCCTGCATTTTCACCAAGGAATGACAAATCTTAGTTTTCCTACCGTTTAGTTTTCCTCTGATGTACTTAGAAACTGGCCTTAAACAGTGTCCTTCATACACTTTAACATCCATATCATTTAGTAATAAAACATCATGATGGTTTGTAAGTAAAAAAGTTATTAGGTGGTTTATGGTGCTGTAAATTATGCCTGCAAAAGGCTTGCACTGACTTATGTTCCCAACCACTATCACTTTTCTTAAATAAAAAAACCAACACACTAAAAAAACCCCAGATATCTGAATTCACATATCTAGCCTCAAACAGTCAGGTTGGTGTTGTTCCTGTGCTAAATACAAAAAAGATGTGTTGGACATGACACACAAATTTGTGAAGCATGCCGTATTTTTTTCAGGAGGGTGGAGCCAGACTCTGCTCAGTGGCATCCAATAATAGGACAAGGGGCAATGGGTGCAAGTTGGAACACAAGAGGTTCCACATCAATATGAGAAGGAACTTCTTCCCAGTCAGGGTGACAGAACACTAGAACAGGCTGCCCCAGGGAGGTTGTGGAGTCTCCTTCTCCAGAAATATTTAAAGCCCACCGGTACATGTTCCTATGTGACTTGATCTAGGGGACCCTGCTCTGGCAGGGGGATTGGACTGGATGATCTTTTCAGGTCCCTTCCAATCCCTAATGTTCTGTGATTCTATGAAAAGCTGGAAATATAATCTAAGATGTATAATTACTGAAGTTATTAAACCTAAATGATCATATGGAAGTGGCCATTACAGAAGACCTGAGCAGAACATAAGGCCTGTAAGATGCTACAAGGAGAGGTTCTGCTTGTAGTTACAATTAGACATTCATGTACATCTGGTAGAGATAATATTTCAAATGCATTTTTAAATGCCCACTACAATAATCACAAAATCAAATATTATGTCCTCCTGCAGACTGAAAAAGCTTCTTGAACAAGAAACGGCATATCAGGCAAAAAAGGAGAAGGAAAGCAACAAGAAAATAGCTAAACTGAAAGAAGAACTGACTCAACTGAAATCCTTTGTTTTAATGGTGGTAGATGAACAGCAAAAACTCACTGAGAAGTTGAATCAACAAAGTCAAAAAATTCAAGCCCTGACCATTTCTGCAGGACAAGCACGTGAGAAGCTGTTTCTTGCTGAAGCAAAAGTTCAAGAAGAGAAACAGAGAGCTAGCAGGCTGGAGGCTGAACTGCAAGCCCAAAGCAGCAAGATTTCTCAAGACCAAGAAGCAATAATGGCCAAACTAACCAATGAAGACAGTCAAAATCGTCAGCTCTGGTTAAAATTAACTGCTCTCAGCAGGCAAATTGATGAGCTGGAAGACACCAACAAATCCTTACGAAAAGCAGAAGAAGAACTACAAGACCTAAGGGATAAAATAAATAAAGGAGAGTGTGAAAACTCCACACTCATGACTGAAGTAGAAGAACTATGGAAACGACTGCTGGAGATGGAAGGAAAAGATGAAGAGCTCATAAAAATGGAAGATCAGTGCAGAGAACTTAACAGTAAGTTAGAAAAAGAGGCATCTCAGAGCAAGAACCTTAAAGGGGAAGTTGACAAACTCAACAAAAGAATTATGGAGCTGGAGAAATTAGAAGATGCCTTCAATAAGAGTAAACAGGAATGTTACTCCCTCAAATGCAGCCTAGAAAGAGAAAAGATGTTAACAAAGCAGTTGTCCCTTGAGCTGGATGGCTTAAAAGCTAGAGTTGGCGAGCTTGAAGCAATTGAAAGTAAGTTAGAAAAAACTGAGTTTACACTTAAAGAAGATTTAACAAAGCTTAAGAGTCTAACAGTTATGCTTGTTGATGAAAGAAAAGCAATGGGTGAGAAAATAAAGCAAACGGAAGAAAAGCTGCAAGAAGCAACTTCCCAGCTTCAGGTGGAACAAAATAAAGTGATGTCTGTTACAGAAAAGCTAGTAGAAGAAAGTAAGAAGGCATTGAAATCAAAATCTGATGCAGAGGAAAAAGTGTCCAGTGTTACAAAAGAAAGAGATGAACTGTTGAACAAACTGAAAGCAGAAGAAGAGAAAGGAAGTGATCTTGTTTCCAAGTTGAATGTTCTAAGAAAAAGACTACAGTCACTGGAAGCTGTTGAAAACGAGTTTCTTAAAAATAGACTTAAGGAGAATACTAAATCCTGCACCTCCTTGCAGCAGGAAAACAACAAAATCAAAGAGCTTTCACAAGAAGTTGAAAAGCTTAAGCATAAGCTGAAAGAGATGAAGTCCATAGAAGATGATCTTATGAAAACTGAAGATGAATTTGAGTCTCTAGAAAGAAAATATATCAGTGAACGGGACAGAGCCAGGCTCCTATCAGAAGAGCTAGAGGCTGTGAAAATGGAACTGGCTATGTATAAATTAACAGAAAAGGCAGAGTCAAATCAAAAGCAGTGCCTTTTTAAGAAGCTCAAAGAAGAGGAAGCTAAATCAAGTCATCTTTCCAGAGAAGTAGATGCGCTGAAAGAGAAAGTTCATGAATACATGGCAACAGAAGACCTTATCTATCACCTCCGAGGTGATCATACTGTCTTACAGAAGAAACTCCTCCAGCAAGAAAATAAGAACAGGGATTTAGCAAGAGAAATGGAAAGCCTCACAGAAGAATTGGAGAGGTACAGGTGCTTCAGCAAGCCCATCAGGCCTGGTCTCAATGGAAGAAGAATTTCTGACTTGCAAGTTTTTTCCAAAGAAGTCCAGACAGATTCAGCAGACAATGAACCACCTGATTACAAAACGCTTGTGCCTTTAGAGCAAACAGTCATGAATGGGCAGCTCTATGAAGACAGCGACAATGAGGACAAAACCAACGAGGAACAATCAGTGTCTTTCAAAAGCAACTCCTCCATTGCAAATGCCATGAACAAAAAATTATGGATCCCTTGGATGAAGTCCAAAGACAGCCATCCTGAAAATGGAAAGATCCATACAAAGCAAAATGGAAACTGTGCACAGACTGGGGACTTAGTACTAAGCCGCACACCTGGCCAACCTCTTCATATAAAAGTAACTCCAGACCACGGACAGAACACAGCAACACTTGAAATAACTAGTCCTACCACTGAAAGCCCTCATTCATACACAAGCACAGCAGTTATACCCAACTGTGGCACTCCAAAGCAAAGAATAACCATTATTCAAAATGCATCCTTAATACCTGTGAAATCAAAACCACCAGAAGGTTACACGAGCCCAGAGCAAGTAACTTCTCCCATTACTATGGCTACTTTTGCAAGATGTCAAACTCCAGATTTGTGTGGTTCCTTAACACCTGAAAGAACAACATCCCCTTTGGTTTTACCAGGTTTAGGTTCTCAGGAGCAAATGCTCTCCTCAGAGCCTTTGGAAATGGGAGCCAAACACACCATTTTTAGAGTATCCCCAGACAGGCAGTCATCATGGCAGATTCAAAGGTCTAACAGTACAGGATCAAGTGTAATAACTACTGAGGATAACAAAATCCACATCCACTTAGGAAGTCCTTATGTCCAAGCTCTCACCAATTCCAAGCCCATCAGCCCTTGTAATCCGGTGCAAGACAACAGAACTCCACTAGCTAATGGCCTATCCAGTACGCCCACCAATAAAATCACCAGCAGGATTACTATCACACCAACAGCCACTCCTCTCCCACGGCAATCACAAATTACAGTAAGTAATGTCTATAACTGACCCCCATCCATGCTGACGCACCAGCAACCCATCCTATTTTTCATCCCAGCAAGAATTATTTGGAACAACCTGTTTACTTTGGGAGAAATCTATGCATGAACTACACAACAGTATATGGAACTAACGTTAAGTTTTGTCTGCTTAGTGTTATCAAGTGTGCACTTACTGTATACCTTTTATTGAACTACAGTTATGTAAAATATTTAGTATGGCACTTGTATAAATGCCTTTATGTATTCCCTTCTCAAAATAACTCATGTTACTTTTTTGACTGCAACTTGCCTTGGTAAAATATTTTAGCATAACAAAACCAGTAAATAATTGATTATTTTTATCATCGCTTGCAGAATATTTTTGTTTGCTGTGTTTTGTATTTTGTTTTTTGCATGCAGAATTTGAATTAAGCCATAATATTGCCTGCTAACTTCAGATAAGACTTCATTCATTATCTTCGCTGCTACTTCCCGGCTCCTCCTAGCCCTCTGATTTCAGATAATTATCAGTGCATTACACACAAGCACACAAAATATTACGTATCTCATTACAAGTTAATGATGTATATGTAAAAGTTCCATAGCACAACCACCACTTCTACTCCTCATCTTATTTTACTTTGTTTGGTTAAAATTATTTTTAAATCTTTCTGTAAAGCTTTCTTGTAAGTGAACTGAGATCAGAAGCTTATAATCACTAGATTATTCTCCCCAAACAAGAAAAATGATGTTTTTTCCAATATAACAGAAACACTTCTTTCTTTTAGGCACACTACAAAACAAACAGCACCACTTGCTTTCATTCCTAAAGGATAAGTCAGAAGAATGGATTCACACATAATATTCAAATTCCATCAGGTTCCTGGTCATCATTTAATCACAGAGTATACCACACAGGTACACTGAAGAAGAAACAAAGAGTAGTAAACTATGGCACACCTTTGTGTTCCTCTCATAATGGGAAGGAAAAGCTTGTCAGAGTATTAAGAAGTATTAAACCAACTTTCCATACACATACGCCTCTAGAATGATGATAAACAGGAGTACCATATTGGAATGGATAAAGCAGGTGAAAATGGTGGGCAGTTTTAGTGCCTAAGAAAGGGGTAGAAACAAACAACTCTGCCCCTGACATGTGTGCCAAGCAGACAACTCTAACCTGACAGAAAGTTTGGCTGGTGGTAGACCAGCTTAACAGTATGTAATGTAATTCGGCATAAAAGACCTGAAACACAGTCTCTTCCTCAAAAGCTGTAAACTGTAAATGTAAATTGGAACAGCTGCTGCTTACTCTATAAAGTTAAAAAATCCTCATCTTCCTTATCAACAAGGAAGTTTGCAAGTAAGCAGAACAACCCTATTCACTAAACCCCTATCTTTATTCTGTTCATGTTATCTAGAGGAAAAAAAAAACAAACTAACAGACACTAGAGACTCCAAAAATTAAAGGATTAACAGTTTGTCCTCCGGAGGTTCTTCATCTGGACTTAAAAACAATCTTGAAGGAAAAACAAATCTCATATCTGTGTTCCAGAATACACAGGAATGTGCTGATCATTAACCAGCTGGCTAGCTGTTACAATGTCTTATAAAAGAAAAGCACAACTGAGGGCAAAGCATTAAGTACAGAGTCCTTTGGACAATTCCCAAGTTTTTGTGATTACAAAACCTAGGTGAGAGTTCACACCACTTCAAAGTTTCGTTTTAAACAGGACATTACTTCTGTTCCTGTCTTAATCCTTATGCTCAGGATGCTCTAGCAGTAACCCACCACAATTTAACAAAAGACAAAAGGAAGCAGCCACTAATGACCATTAACTCCTAAATAAGAAACATCACTATTGCCTGTAAATCAACTTGATACTACATTTCCACACACTGATTAAGCTAATATTCATTCCCCTGCTGATAAAATGGATATGTAGATCCTCACCAATGCATGGGGCAATTTTTGTCATTCATCCATTCATTTCCAATAGATGAAAAATCAATACTTATTTTTATCAAAATTTAAGTTTGCAGAATAAAAACTGTTTATCCTGTTCAGAGGTCCCAAGATCTATTTCAAAGCACACAGCAGGGGAAGTAAAACACCTAAAAAATATTTGAGAGCTTAATTGTTTCAACTGAAATAATTAGCTTTATCATTACAAACAATTGAGCACAGCTTAAAAATAAGCAAATTATCTATTTACAAATTACTCTCAAGTTCTTCAGATCACCACTCTGTATTTCCTTTTGCTGAATAGGAATAGTCACCCACTTCCTTGGCAGACAACGACAAAACAGCTGAACAAGGGGAAAATTAAATAGGTTATCTGCAACTTGATGTAAAAATTCTGAGCCTGAACATCAAGTATAATAATATTAAAATTCAGCAGGCTTTCCATGCTGCAAATGGTAAGTACTGTTGTTAATTTGAATGCTGAGACACTTTGGTTTTCAGCATTTGCCCAAAAGCCTAATCTGACAGGTATGTAATGATTCCATCAAACACTGAAGGAAAATGGGGACACAGTAAGTAACAAACATCACAGGGATTGAACTGTGAAAGGGACTGCAAAAGTAGTTTTCAGCAAATCATAACATCAATTCTTCTCTTTCCCAAAACTCTTAGCATGCACTTCCTCTGAGGTCCCTTTCACCTGGATGTTAAGTCCCCAGGAAAAACAAGGGAGAATTGACTAGAGGGGAAGAAAACAGGCAGGGGTTATTCAGACCCCTTTCCTTCATCTGTTCAGTTTTATTTCAGGGAATGAGCAAAAGACACACAAGACAGTTTGGTTCTCAGCATTAAGTCATTCTTCTATGTGATTAAGTGTTTTAGAAGTAGTATTTGTAAGTTTTCCTCCTTACAGAATGAAAGGAGGGGAGGGAAACGGAGGGAAAGAGAATAAGCAACAATAATTCTGAGGTATTGTGAGAGCAGCCCATCCATCAACAAAGAGGTAGTATTTCAAGTGATTTTAAAACCTCCCTCAAGTAGCTAATACAGAAATAGAATTGACAAAAATTACAGTAGCAGCCAGATAAACTTTCTGGTCCAAAGTGCACCAGATAGTATGTTGTGTGGGGACAGAATATAAGACTGTAATGGGAAAATAAATCTGTACGTAAACATTTCATGCAAGGCTTGAGAAAGTGTGTTCTTCACACTGGGGAAAATATTATCAGAAACAGAATTATACATCAGTGCTTTCTGATTAAGACTGAATGGTTGGTACAGGGTTAGGTGATAGAAATGGAGAAACCATCTGCAGGATGATTTTGTCCCTAGGATACAGATATTTAGACAGGCAAAACAAACTGACAACTGCCTAATCTCCAAGCTTAAGCTTAAGCAAAGACTACCAAAACATTATGTTACCAAGAAACAGAAAATTATCTTACAGATCAAGTACAGCACAAGTGGCTGTATAAAGACTTTTAAAAATTAGCATCAAGTACTGACTGTTAGTGGGAAACTGCTAAAAAAAAAAAAAAAGTCCAATCTTAAAAAGGTTTTCAGAAGCCTGCAGCCATGGGCTCTAAATGCAGTTGAAGTCTCTCTACCAGCACATCGCACAATGACCCAACCAGACTGTGGGCACCCACAAAGTCTAAAATATCAGAGCTGCCGGCTAAACATCATTCTCCTCTGGTTACTAAGCAAAAGTTGTCTTGGGAAACAGATTTTAAGTACACAAGGAAAGATGTGGCCTGACATTACAGGGTCTCCATAGAGTAATGGGCAGACGCAGCGTCCTCCCCTTTCTTACCCCTACCAGATACCATATCACAAAGTAACTGCCTTGTCAGTTGTACTGTCACTACTGTTGAGAAAAGCAGCACTGTGAAGCAAGTCAAGACAATAACCTGGATTTAAAAAAAAACCTGCAAAACACCACAACAAAACCTGAGAAACCCCCCACCAACCAAAAAAAAATCCCCCACTGCACTGCAGAAATACTTATTTAAAAACAAAACAAAAGCCAAAACCACAGGACACAGCACAGCTCTACAGAAGAGCTACATCAGTATAACTATAGGGACAAGCAAGAAACATGAGCACTTTCTACTCAAATCACCACCAAAGACCTGGTCCAGGCACCTTAGACTGTCTGAAGAGAGATACAATCTAGCACACAAGCACATTACAGAGCACTCGAATTGTACAACAAACTTTGATCACTCAAGTGAGCATCCCTTTGCAGTAGGTAACAAGAAATTACTCCTAGAAAAGAACACAAGTTAATTGACTTGTCAAATCCACAGGCAGCTTCAATCATTATTAGAATCTAGAATTTCTTATCCTTGATTGTCTCATATTTAAACCATTGTAAGTCTCCACAGAAAGCATTTGAACCCAATCTGATTACTCCTGCATGCTTCTTCAACAGATGTATTGCCTGAGATGGGAAAAATATGCTTCAAGCTTTTGAACAGATAATTCTGAAGATGTTTACATGTTAAAGATTGCATGTAGGCCTGAGCACACATACATTGTATATGCCAGCCCACAGCTTGTACAGGATAATACCTGCTGCCAAGACTCTTACTCAACAAATGGCAGTGCAGCTTCAAACCAAGTGAATTTATGATCTCACACATGGTTAGAGAAATAGTCGGTTCTAACATTAAAAAGACCAGCAGCAGCGTTTAATAGCCAGCACTACCCTCTCCTGGACAGAGACAATATTGCAGTATGTTTAGTATTAAAGGCCATCCTCCTACTGTTCTTACAGACCCTAGGTGCCGTAACTAACTGTCCGAGATCCCTCCTTGTTTCAGGGAGTGAAAGGAAGAGAACCAACAGTACACAACTGTTCACTTCAGCTGTGTGGCAACGTTGCAATCTATCCCATGTAAATCCTTACAGGAAAGTTGACCCACATTATAACCTTACCCATCCCTGCATCTTATCATTTATCTATTAAAAACAAGTCTTTCTTTAAAAAACCCTAATGTCCCAAGCAAGGCACATAATAGAATTTTAGTAAGCAGGAATACCACTTCCACTTCCCAACTCTGCCTAACCACACTTCTTTTCCTCTGCATCACAAAGCACATTTAAACTTTGTGTTCAGGAAATAAGACAACAGTGACACTTTAGGGTACACAAGTACAAATAATGTAATAGAATAACTCAGAATCATTTTAGGCAGCAGATACTTCCTATCCATTCACCACTTTTTAACTGGGATGATTTTCCTTCTTTTTCTACAGAAACCACACTCTCCCAAGATCCTTTTGTTAGAAATCACAGTTGGTTTTTTATGAAAAATAATAAAAGTACATGGTAATATCTATGAAGTAAATTACAGGCACCTCTATCTGCCCTTCAGACACTAGATATGGGTCAACCCAAACCACAATAAACTTCCTGAAGCTGGGAAAATTCCCAGAGTGTGCTTTCAGAAGCGTTCCAGAGTTAGAACTCAGTTGTAGACTATTCAACAGCTATTGCAAATTTAACAGTTTCAGTGCCCAGACTCTGAAACAGCCACTCTGTCTAGTTCATTACTAGTCAATATAATACAATATAACTATACAACAATATCTGATTAACACATACTTGAATACTGTCCTTGACAGTGGATATTTTCCCACAGAATCACAGAATCATTAGGGATTGGAAGGAACCTCGAAAGATCATCTAGTCTAATCCCTTTGCCACAGCAGGATCACCTAGACCAAGTCACACAAGAACAAATCCAGACGGGTCTTAAACGTCTCCAGTGAAGGAGACTCCACAACCCCCCTGGGCAGCCTGTTCCAGTGCTCTGTCACTGGGAAGATGTTCCTTCTCAGGCTGATGTGGAACCTTCTATGTTCCAGCTTATAATCATTACCCCTCGTCCTATTACTAGATGAAAATGAGAAGAGCCCAGCTCCATTCTCCTGCCACCCACCCCTCAAATACTTATAGACATTGATGAGGTCACCCCTCAGTCTCCTCTTCTCCAAGCTAAAGAGACCCAGCTCCCTCAGCCTCTCCTCGTAAGGCAGGTGCTCCACCTCCACCATCATTCCCGGTTGCCCTACGCTGAACTCTCTCCACCAGCTCCACATCTCTCTTGAACTGAGGAGCCCACAACTGGACACAATACTCCAGATGTGGTCTCACCAGGGCAGAGTAGAGGGGGAGAAGAACCTCTCTTAATCTGCTAACCACCCCTCTTCTAATCCACCCCAGGATGCTGTTGGCCCTCTTGGCCACAAGAGCACATTGATGGGTAGTTAAAATCCCCCGTGAGAACCAGGGCCTGTAGCTGTGAGGCTGCTGTCAGCTGCCTGTACAAGACCTCATCAACTTCCTCACTTTGATCTGGAAGTCTGTAATAGACACCCACAACAGTGTCACCCATGCCAGCCTGCCCCTTAATCCGCACCCATAAACTCTCAACTCTCTCCTCTGCTGGTTCCTGGACAGAACTCAATACATTCCAGTTGTTCTCTCACACAGAGAGCAACTCCTCCACCCTGCCTTGCTGGCCTGTCCTTTCTAAAAAGGACATAGCCGTCCTCGACCAAATTTCAGTTGTTATATATATATATATATATATATAGGTGATTCATGTTAAAATGTAAATAGTTCCTGTAATTTCTTTGCCACGGTTGGGGTATACACATGTTTGCCATTCAGTTTTTTGAAAGGCATATTCTAAGACACCTAAGGAGAGCAAGGACCCCACGCTACAGCAGAGAGGACCCTAGCAACAGCGAAAAGCCCGCTCTCCTTTAAAGACTGACCTTTGTGCCGGCTTCCTTTGAAAGAGGACCCCTAGTAACAGCACATAGCCCGTGCTCTTTAGAACTCTTTAGAACTGAGTAATGATGGACCATACATAGGATATAAAAAGGGAGGCTTGAGCCATTTTCAGCATGCGGGACTGAAGATTTTTAACTCCCTTGAAGCCTAAAGCGCTGTTTGCTTGCTCCTATTTAATAAATTATTATTGTTTAAGAAAAACCTGGTTTGGTTCAAATTACTCATAAAACAGTCATGTGAGCTGTCCCACCAGGTCTCTGTAATTGCCACCAGATCATAATCATCTGACTGGACACAGATTTCTAACTCCCCCTGCTTATTCCCCATGCTGCATGTATTGGTGTACAGAATTTTTCCCATTGCAAAATTAGTGACCATGTGGGTGATTATGCTATTTCTTCCTGTAATTTCTAGCTTGATCCATTCAGCAGTTCCACTTGCAAGTCTTCTGTAAGGCTTTACTCTAGAAGTGGTACCACATCCCTCCAGCACCACCAGCAATGACAAATTCCACATCACCAATAAAGATTTCAGTTTCAAAAATCATCTCCTTCAGAACTCTTAGAAAAATATCACATTGCTCTAGAAGGTCATCAGTATTTCTTCTCTTTGTTCGTAAGCTTCAATTAGCCTACTATGAGTTCTTCCTTACTCATGACCCATTAAGGACACCCATGATATGCAGACTTTCCCCAAATTCCCCCATATTGGGAAAATGCAACGATTTAATGTTGGCTCAACTTTATACTTGAGAACTCCTGTCATACAAGATTACATACAGCCAAACAACAAGCTTTTGAATTCTGATTTATTTTTTTTTTTACAATAAACACTTACTGCTGCTCATTATATTATAGCCACTAGGAAGTTGTTTCTCAAAACTTGATCTAGCTCATTCTTACTCATACTAAATTCACCAGTTTTGATGCTGTCTTCTATTGCCTTCACATGAACACTATTTCATGTTGAAAAAACACCAAAACACAAACCAAACAACTCAACAAATTTGTTTTACTCTGTTGCACAATCATAAAAGGTATATAAAAAGGACTGTGATGTAAAAAGCCCTTCTAGTTTCAGATATGCTACTGTTCAAACTATGTCCTTGTCCTTCCTGGTTTCCATCCCTTCTCAGTGCTCATTTTATCTTTCCTTTGGTCTAGTTACTTCTTTGCAGTTCAATATGACTGTCAAATGATTCTAGGGAGAGAGTTCTTTCTTACAAATATATTCAATTTGCATACACATTGCAGTCACTTGCAAAGAATGACCCCTCTTTATATTCTTTATACTAGTAAAGTATTATCATTAATGTCTACAAATATTTGAGGGGTGGGTGTCAGGACGATGGCACTGGGCTGTTCTCGGTGTCATGTAGTGATAGGACAAGGGGCAATGGTTGTAAGCTGGAACATAGGAGGTTCCACATCAACCTGAGAAGGAACTTCTTCACGGTGAGGGTGACAGAGCACTGGAACAGGCTGCCCAGGGGGGTTGTGGAGTCTCCTTCTCTGGAGATGTTCAAGACCCGACTGGACGGGTTCCTGTGTGACTTGGTTTAGGTGATCCTGCTGTTGCAGGCAGATTGGACTAGATGATCTTTCGAGGTCCCTTCCGATCCGTAATGATTCTATGATTCTATGATTCTAGGTACTGCTTGCTACTCAGAGCTGAACCAAGACTTGCTTATGCATGTGCAAGTTCTCAAAAGTTATTCAGAAGTGACACAGTTCATAGCCTTTGTACTGCATCACTCACTCAGCTGCTGCCTCTGCTCAGAGAGCTGACAGGTAACCCATTTTATCCATTCTGATTATTTAATACTCACCAGTCAAGTAGATAGGTTAAAAACAAAGCTATGCTCTCATTACCAAGAAAGTTCAGACAAACAGTTCTAGGAGCAGTGTTCAGTTTTAAAAAGTAGAAAATACATTGATGAGCTAAATATACAATCTCTCTTCCCTAACAAATAACTTATTTTCTTGGCTTATTTCAAGATTACTGATGCGCTCCATCATTCAATTCCAACTCGGATTCCCAAACCAAAGCCTGTGAGCACAATCAAAGCACCTGTCAAAACTCCTGCCAGACATCCCAACAAACCACTGCAAGAAAGCAGTTCTGGAAAGCTACATATTATAAGGACTGTGTCTGAAACCTGCCTTCAAAGTGGAGTGAAAAGGTAAATAATTTGCTTAAATCCATTTTAATATAATAGATAATAGAAATCTCACGCGCAATGATGGTTGTTTCTGTTGCTGAAAAATCTGAAACCATTCATATAGTCAGCATGTCAGTGGTCACCAACCCCAGGACATCAAGAGACAGCCAAATTCATTCAAGTCAAAGGTAACTGTGTCTGCAGGGACCAAGCTCTGCTCCCATTTTTCCAGTGTAATTCTAGAATTTAACCGTCATGGTAGAGGGGTACACAAGTTGCAATTAAGTTTCTATAATAAATTCAGTTTTGACAGGTTCCACAAATAACAATACTAATGTCTCCGTAAGTCTATAAAAAGAGGGGGTTGAAGGAGATGCTGTATTCAAAATTGGTCCAATCAAGAAATGTTTCTGTATAGGCATCTTATGTTCAGTGGTAAAGATAGAATGAAGTCTGGAAACCTGCTCTTTTATATTTTATAGAGCTTCAAGAAATGCACAACAACTTGTGCAAAGCATCACTTTAGAAGCATAACACAAAGATGAACAATTCATTCCTCTGTGACTTAATTAGGGCAATTATCCCCACTTGCACTCATGTAGATGTTAGCTCAGGAAAACAGGCAAGAATAGAGATGGATATTGTTTGTATTAGCTGTATAATCTTCCCCCACTTTATTTGGAGCACAGTATTTGCATTTCCATTCACTTTGCCTTTTGAAAGTGCTCAAAATTTGTGTCAAGCTTACTATTAAGTTTTGACTTACACAAAAATGCAATTTTGTTCTTGTATTCCTCTACAGTTTTGCCTTTCCTTTCCACTGCTCGCACTCAAGTAAAATAGGTAACTGCATTCCTAACTCCTGATGAAGTGGGTTTTTTAACCAAACTAACATTTTGCACAAGTACTTGAAGTTCATTCCTGAGATAATACACCTTTCTGCTTTTCTAAAGCATAACATCTTTGAAATACTTAAAATTCACTGTTTACTTTCAGCCAACACACAGAGAAAACTCAGAATATTACAAGAATGGTTAGGTTTGTTGTTTTGTGGTTTTTGAAAAAATAGTGGCTGTTCCTCTGACAAGAAAATTTCTCACCATTTCCTTTCATGAAGTTAAAGCTAACAAGATACTATTACTACAAGGAATCCGAATGCCAGGAATCCCATTATACTAACTACACGTTTATCAGGGTTGGAAGCAGCCTTCAAAGGCCACTGGGTCCAACCCTCCTGCTCAAGCAGGATACAAATTACTGAAAAGCATAGCCATCTAAAAAGCCTAAATCAGCTATGTAAAGCCGCATCCAGATGGGTCTGAAACAACTCTAGAGAAGGGCACTCCACAACCTCCCTGGGAAACCCCTTCCAGTATTTAATAACCTTAACTTGAGCTACTGTTTAAGAACATAACAATTAATTCAGTTTCCCTGGTTATTAATGTCTCCCTCATTCTTCTTCCCCTAACAGAGTGCATTCCAGCAGTCTAAATGGCTCAACTGATCATTTTTGGAAAAACTCCTTACACATAGGTCTTTCTTTAAGAACTGCTAAATCCTAGTTCTTAAACAAAGCAAAATCCAGTGATGATCACAGTACCACAGACAGAATCACAACACTTTTGCTGAAGCAAAGCGACATTCTGATTCATCCAGTTACCCAAACTTACTCCTCTGTGTCACAGCCAAAAGTTTAACTTAACCAATGAGCAACAGTGGTACAACACATTAGCACTGCTGCGTCATCCTTTTTGCAAATCTACAAGAGAAACCACTGCCTTCCTCAACAGATCCACAAGAAATTCACTTTAAAAACAAACAAGAGAAAAATTTAGGAAGATACACCTACAGAACAGTTATTTCTGCTCGTGTCCTGCAAGACACACAAATCAAAGAATGACACTTCCATACTAAAGCGGAAAAGCTTCAAATTTTATTCACTAAATCTGCAGATAATGATGAAGTTCTGAGGTTCCAGGTTACATATACTCAAATCAAAATAAGGCTCACAGAAGCATGTCATTTATGTGTTCTGAAACTTGCAGAAATGCCGAATTCAAATAGCAATTGACAACTTGTCATGCTTATCCAAGAGGTCTTCAATACAGGTTGAAAATGAAATCTGTTCCTAAGATGAGCCGAAAAACCAACAAGAAAAATACCACCCACCACACAGACAAATCTGCCAACATCTTGGTTCTAATCAAGCAGCAGAAGCCCCACTGAATGTGCAACAGTAAGCTTCTCAGTAGCTGCAAAGTCACATTATGAACAGATGCTACTTGTCATCCACCCTTCATTACCAGTCTGCAGAAACCTCTGGCAAAAGAATAGCAGTCCCACAACAGAAGCCTTTGCTTTGAGGGCCGGGAAGGACCCCACAACTGTTGTCAAATCATCCTCCATGGAACCACATTACTCTTTTCACTTGTACTGCTGACTTAGAAGAGCCTTTTGCTCCTGTCTTGGGACGACACAATAGATTTCTACCCACAAGGGACAAAGCCCTCATAAACTTTTACTTCAGGATCCAAACAAATGGACAAATGGGGACATTACACTTTTACAGGAATAGTGATGAAGTAAGACAAGGAGTGGTAACATGAAAGAAAGAAATTGGAAGAAGTTCTGAAAACCAGAAGTCCATTCCTCTCCTTAACCTGCTCAGGAGATGCCGCATGCTGAGTACAAGCAAGGTATGGACATTTATGGTGCTGCAAAAAGTGGTCTTGCTGTTCACAGAACGAAGAAGGAAAAGCTGGTCTTTCACTGTTAGCACTCCTTACCCTCTCCCTTACTAATACTCTGAATGCATTATAAAGTCAAGAATGGACACAGCTGTGACATGAACTAGAAAAAAATGAGTGAAGGAAGCCTTGTGGTTAAATGACTTGGGACACGTGTGCTACTAAACAGCAGTAGTAAACAGATACTAACTCCTAACCACTCTCTCCATAAAAGCTCCTCTCAGAGTTAAAGGTTTGCTGCAGAAGTTACTGTGCAAGATTCTTTGGTTTGTACCATGTGACAACATAAATAGATGGCTAATCCCTTTGTGTTGGGGGGGTGGTTCTGGATTGGGTTTTTTACATCTATAAACCACTGGCAGCAGGAGAAACATTCAAGTCTCAAAGTGAGAGTAACTTATGGATTAATACATTTATTAACGTATAATTCTAAAATCATAAAATAGTTTTTGCTGAAAGGGACCTCAGAGATCATCTAGCTCCAACCCACTTGCCATGGCCAGGGACACCTCCTACTAGGTCAGGTTGCCCCAAGCCACATCCAGCCTGGCCCTGAACACTTCCAGGGAACATCCACAACCTTCCCAGGCAAACTGTTCCAGCATCTCAGTACCATCAAGAGGAATTTCTTCCTAATCTTATATAATCTAAATCAACCCTATTTCAGTTTGAAGATGCTCCCCATGGCTCCTCTCTCCGAGTCCCTTTTTAAAAAAAAATCCCTCCTTGGCTTTCCTGCAACCCCCTTCAGGTACTGTAAGGCTGCTGTAAGGTCCCCTTGGAGCCTCCTCTTCTCCAGGCTGAAGAAGCCCAAATTCTCTCAGCCTTTCCGCATAGGAAAGGTGTTCCAGCCCTCTGATCACCCCTGTGACCCTCCTCTAGACTCAGTCCAACAATTGCATGCCCTTCTTGCACTAGGGACTTCAGAACTGGACACAGTACTCCTGCTGAGGTCTCACAAGAGTAGAGTTAAGGGTGTCACATATTGAGCTTCTCAATTATCAACATCCCAAAATCCCTCTCCTCAGGACTGTTTTCAGTCTGTTCACCACCCAACATGTATTCATGCTTGCTTTTACCCTAGATGAAGGACCTTGCACTTGGACTTGTTGAACTTCATGCAGTTTCCAGGGGCCCAGTTCTCCAGCCTGTCAGGGTCCCTCTGGATGGCCTCCCTTCCCTCCAGTGTGTTGACTCCACCACACAGCTTGGTACCATCAGCTGAGGGTACACTCCATGCCACTGTCTGTGTCCTTGAAAAGATGTTAAACAGCATCAGGCCCAAAACAGACCCCAGAGCAACACCACTGGTAACCAATCTGCACTTGGATATCAAGCCATTGATCACAACTCTGTGAGTGGGTCTGTCCAGCCAATCCTTATACACAAAGCAGTCCACCTATCAGACTCACATCTCTATTTTAGAGACAAGGATGTTGTGCTTTCCACAGGACTTAGCATAGTTTCCAGGAGGATCTGCTCCATAATCTTGACAAGCAGAGGTAAGACTGTCAGCAGCCTGTAGTTTCCCAGGTCATCTTTTTCTCCTCTTTAAAAAGGAGGTAATGTTTTCCTTTTTCCAGTCAGTGGGAACTTACAAGACTGCCGTGATTTCTCAAATACGATTGAGAATCATTCGGCAACTTCATCCACCAGTTCACTCAGGACCCGTGGTCATAGCTCATCAGGTCCCATGGACTTGTGAACCTTCAGGTTCATTATAAGGTCACAAGCCTGATCTGCCTCCACCACAGGTGGTGCTCCCTTCTCCCAGTCCCATCCTCTGACTTCTATGACTTGGGTGGCAAAATTCAAGTGCTTTTCTGTGAAGACGGAGGTAAAAAAGGTATTGAGTAACTCAGCCTTCTCCATATGCTGGAACATAGGAGGTTCCACATCAACCTGAGAAGGAACATCTTCACAATGAGGGTGACAGAGCACTGGAACAGGCTGCCCAGGGAGGTTGTGGAGTCTCCTTCACTGGAAATATTCAAGACCTGACTGGATGAGTTCCTGTGTGACTTGGTTTAGGTGATCCTGCTGTGTCAGGGGGATTGGACTAGATGATCTTTCGAGGTTCCTTCCAATCCGTAGTGATCCCCCCATCTTCCTCTGGAGTTTTCTTTTCCTTCTCTAGTTTTATTTTTCCCACTGATACAATTGTTTCCCTTAATGTCCATGGTCAGATTTTATTTTATCTGGGCTCTGGCTTCCCTAACCCAAACCCCAGCTGCATGAACAATTCCTCTCTATTCCTCCCAGGCTACCTGTCCTCACTTCCACCTTCTGTAGGCTTTCTTCTTGTGTCCAAGTTTGACCAGGAGTTTGTTCATCTAGGTAGGCCTCTTGGCATTTTTGCCTGATTTCCTTTTTGTAGGGATGCAGTGCTCTTGAGCTTGGAGGAGGCAGTCCTTGAGTATTATCCAGCTTTCTTGGGTTCCCCATCCCTCCAGAACTCTATCCCATTGCACACTACTGAGGAGGTCTGTGAAGAGGCCAAAGTTCACCCTCAAGTCCACTGCAGCAAACTTGCTGGGTATCCTCCTCAATGCCCAATGGATCATGAACTTCACCTTCTCATGATCACTGCAGCCAAGGCTGCCCTCTAGTTTCACGGTTCCCACCAGCCCTTTCCTTGTTGGTGAGGATAAGGTCTGGCATAGCATCTCTCCTTGCTGGAAGTTATCATCAGTCTGTTCTAGGAATCTCCTGGAATGCTTCTGTCCTACTGTACTGTCATTCCAGCAGATGTCAGGGTTAACTGAAGTCCCCCATGAGAATCTAGGTTTGTGAACATGATGCCACACTTACCTGTCTATTTAGAGCCTCATCTGCTTGGCTTCCCTGGTCTTCCCTTAGTATACCCCCACTATTATGCCTACTGTCTTCCCTTTTACCCTGACTCATAAGCTCTCAGTTGTTTCCTCATCTCAGCTGGTCACTGATAAAAAGGTCAACACCCCCCATCTTGTCACTGCTGCCTGTCCTTCCTGAAGAGCTTATACCCCTTCATTCCAACATGCCAGTCATAGGACATGGCAACACATCCCACCATGTCTCTGTGATACCAATGAGACCATAGCTGTGCAGGCATATGCAGAAAGAAAATCAAGAGGGCCAAAGAAGAGCTAGAGCTCAACTTGGCTACAGCTGTTAATGATAATTTTAAAAGTATCTATAAATACATTAATAACAAAAGGAGGACCAGGGAAAATCTCCATCCTATTTTGGATTCAGAGGGAAAGCTAGTAACAGACGATGTAGAAAAGGCTGAGGTGCTCAATACCTAATTTGCCTCAGTCTTTAGCAGTGGAACTAGGTGTTCCCTGGACAACAGGCCTCATGAGCTGGGAGACAGAGAGGGAGAGCAGAGTGAGGCATCACAGTTGGAAAGAAAGTGGTCAGCGACCTGCTACACCACTTAGACACCAACAAGTCTATGGGGCCAAACGGGCTGCACCCAAGGTGGCAAATGTAACACCCATCTACAAGAAGGGCAGAAAGGAGGATCCAGGAAACTATAGACCTGTCAGTCTGACCTCTGTACCAGAGAAGGTCTTAGAACACATCATCTCAAGTGTCATTACACTTCACATACAGGACAACCAAGGGATTAAGGCCAATCAACATGGGTTTATCAAAGGCAGGCCCCCCCTGATGAACCTGATCTCCTTCTATGACAAGATGACCTGACTACTGGATGAAGGAAAGGCTGTGGATGCTGTTTACTTGGACTTTTGAAAAGCCTTTGACACTGCTCCCCATAGAATTCTCCTTGATAAGCTGGCTGCTCATGGCTTGGACAAGTATACAATCTGCTGGATAAAAGACCAGCTGACAAGACAGGCCCAAAGAGTGGTCGTTAATGGAGTTAGACCCAGCTGGCAGCCTGTCACATGTGGTGGCCTCATGGCTCGGTGTTGGGATCATCTCCTTTTAACATCTTTATTGATGATCTCGATAAGAACAAAGAGTGTATCATTAGTACGTTTGCAGATGACACCAAGTTAGGTGGGAGCGTTCATTTGCCAGATGGTAGGGAGGCTTTTCAAAGAGACTTGGATAGATTTGAGCAATGCACCAATGTTAAGGGCAGGAGCTTCAAAAGGGCCAAGTGTCAAGTCTTGCATTTGGGCCACAACAACCCCATGCAATGCTACAGGCTTGGGGAGATGTGGCTGGAGAGCCATGTGACAGAGGGGGACCTGGGGGTTCTAACAGACAGAAAGATGAGTATGAGCCAGCAGTGTGCCCAGGTGGCCAAGGCAGCCAATGGCAACCTGGCTTGTATTAGAAATAGTATGACCAGCAGCAATAGGGAGGTTATTGTCCCCCTGTATTCAGCACTAGTGAGGCCACATCTTGAGTACTGTGTCCAGTTTTGGGCACCTGAATACAAGAGTGATGTGGAGGTGCTGGAGCCGACGCAGAGGAGTGCAACAAAGCTGGCGACAGGCCTTAAGAATAAATCTTATGAGGAAAGACTGAAAGAGCTGGGGCTCTTTATTTTGAAGAGAAGACTGAGAGGAGACCTCATCACTGTCTACAATTATCAGAAAGGACACTGTATAGATGGTGGTGATAGAACAAGAGGAAATGGCTTCAAGTTTCAACTACCCTTGATATTAGGAAAACCTTTTTTAACAGAAAGGATGGTCAAGCACTGAAATGGGCTTCCCAGGGAGGTGGTTGAGTGGCCATCCCTGGATGTGTTTAAAGATAATTTGGATGAGGTGTTGGGGGATATGGTTTAGGAGTGAACTTGTAAGGTAGGGTAGATCATTGGACTTGATGGTCCCAGGGGTCTTTTCCAACCAGCGTGATTCTGTGATGTCTAACTCCTCTTGTTTATCGCCCTCTCTGTGTGCATTAGCACAGAGGCAATTGAGTTGGGCTCGTGACAAAGTGTCTGGAATTTCTTTTTGATAGTTCTCCTGCACTTCCCTGTCTGTTCCTATTACTTTAGGGGCTCTTTGCTCCTCTGAATAGGTATCATCTACAGAGCCCCCAAAATCTCCTCCATTTATTCCCAGTGTTGTGTGCCTTTAGTCCCACCTGCCACAATGGCACACAGGAAAGATTTCCAAAGATGTGGCCAAACGCGAAGTAAGAGTTACATATACATCCGCGTACATACTAGGACACATACTTTACATTTTCATATACTTTGAGTGAGTCTGAACATCTTTCACAAACTTCTTCTATATACAGGTTGCTAGTCTTTTGAGGGCTGTGTTATTAGGAATAATACTCCATTGGTCAGGACTTATTCTAGGGCTAGACTTAAAGGACTTGGCAAAAGGTCAGTACCTACAAAGTACATTTTGAATTCTTCTGCTTTGCACCTAGAGTTGTGGGAGAGATAGTTTTTTAAAATAGGTCAACAAATGAAGTTGGACAGTAAGCATTTTTTAATGAAACTTGAAGTTTCACAGAAATAAAACTTGATATCACGTCTGTCATAAGTGCTCACTAATGGGCAATTATTTTCTTGTATTGCTTATATTGTAAATCCTGATTTCCTATTTTCAAACACACTTTTTACAGTATCCATTTTACAGTATCCACAAGATGTAGTACAAATTAACCTGTGATTTCACACCTGCTGTTTGTAAAAAAAAGCTACACAAAAATAAAAGTAACAGTCGCTATTCTTACTGTGCCGATGGCTTGTGTCAACTTAATACAACAAGAGGCTCCACATAAAGAACCTGCCCATAAGTTTACAAAGGTGGGACATGGACAACACTCACATGTAATTGTTACTTGTAACACATTCAAAGAATCTTTTTGGGGTAAAGTTCGTTTAGTGCAGGGCTGAATTTGACAGCTCCAGTTCATTCCCATCTAAATTACTTTCGTAGATCTACAATGCAATTGTGGAAAACCCATGGAGTTTTACATAACTGGAAGAGCTGTGATTCATGACCTCATGTCAAAGTCCGGTGGTTTATCCATCATGTTAAAAGTTTATCATCCAAGAGCCCTGCTTTATATCCTGTTTCTAAAGAAAGCTGCCAATGTTATAAAAATCAGCTTACCATCTACCTTACAGGAAACCTCTAGTTGGCATAACGTGCAGGTAAGCTCTCAAGATATGTAGGACTCGTGAACCAGAACTGCCCAAGGAAGTTGAGAATGAAAAGTAAGAATTAAATGCTCAGGAGCTTTACCAGGGCTTTCGGCTCCTCTTTATCACATACATACAACTTCAACAGTGCTCCCTCTCAAACTATTCTCTAAGTACCTTTTCATAGAAAATAAGCAAACATTGTAAAGACACTGGAAGTCTTCCTAGAGATGCAGGTAACGCCCAATAATTCTCAAATCTTAACCCCAAATGTTGGGGTTTTTTTAAATCAACACAAAAAAATCAATGTTAAAAACTGGTAACATAAGACACTACAAAGTCTCAAATTCATTTTAGTCACCTACTTGAATTTCCACATTAAACCTCAACATTACAGATGCAACTACAGGCTTTAAGACACGTTGAAAAAAAGAGCCAAGAAGGCTGTAGAAGTGACAAATCAGCTACACCACCATACTCCAAACACCAAGACCTGCAAGAAAAGCTGTTTAAGTCCTGCCCTTTCACAGTAACATATGGCAAGGGTGATGGCAGATACTCCAGTGAGCACATGGGTGAAACTTTTCAAGCCCCGCAGATACATCCAAACACTACTGCAGGCTCTACTATGGATTTACTGTTTCCACGGCTTTCCAGAAGCGGAGCTTCACGTCGGTAACGGCAAGCAACACACATTATGCAACAACGTCTGCATACGGGTTAGAAGCTAAATGAACAGCGCGGGACAGCTGAGCGCAGAACTCGAAGTAAGCGGGTTTCTGCCAGATTTCCTTGAAATTCGCTTAAACGTATTTGAGTGGGACGAGGCTGTCCACGGTTTAAGCTGTAACTTAAATCCTGAAATTCTCGTCTGTCGCATCATCCTCTGGCTAGCCCGAATTTAACCGAAACAGACAAACCGAGGAGAGAAGTCGAGGAGAAGCGGAGAAGAGAATAGCGGGAGCGAGGGGGCCCGGAGAGAGACGGGGGGAAGCGGAGAAAAAGCCCGAGAGGCAAAAGGTGGGGGAGAAGCTCCAGACTTACCTGGACTGCGGCCTGCCCCATAGGGCCTCTCCCACCACGGTTCACCCAGCGTGTCCCCCATGGTGATGATACTTACGGAGATGACGACGCTGACGCCACCACGCGGGTAGGACGGAGCGCCGCGCGCTGCTTGCTCCCTGTCCCGCCCGCCGGGGCCGCGCCTGCGCATGGACACGGCCCAGCTTGGAGTGCTGGGGGGCAGGACATGCCTCCTTTTACGGCCATCTTATTTTATTTTGTTTTTTAATTATTATTTTATTTTTTTAAGTAAAAGCGTCTAGATGGTTTGTCTTGTTTTTTGATTTTTTTTAGTGCACAATATTGAGGAGTGGGTTGAAAATATTTTAAAATATTACCTTTTCATTCACAATTTTTTTTTTTACTTGCCTGAATCCTGGTTTGGATCTGTGAAAATAACAATCATTAATATTACTTACATAATCTTCTTTGAGAAGCAGATATATCCCCTTTCCTCTAGTACTGGAGGCCGTTCTGGGCCCCTCGCTTCAAGAAAGATATTGAGGGGCTGGTGTGGGTCCAGAGGAGCCAGGAGGCCAGGTAAGGGAGTGGAGAGAAAGTCTGACAAGAAGAGGCTGAAGGAACTGGGAGTGTTTAGCCTGGAGGAGACTCAGAGGGAACTTTAACACTTTCTACAATTCCTGGAAGGAAGGTTGTAATCAGGTGAGGGTCAGGCTCTTCTCCCAGGCAACTAGCAACAGGACAAGAGGGCAGAGCCTTAAGGTTAGGTTAGATGTTAGGATGCCTTCCTCACAGAAGGGGTCATCAGACAGTGGAATTAACTGTCCAGGGGGTGGTACAGTCCCCATCCCTGGAGGTGTTCAAGGACAGACTAGATGTGGCACTTAGTGTCATGGTCTAGATGATTGTGATCATGTTAGGTCATGGGCTGGGCTTGATGATCTTAGAGGTCTTTTCCAGCTTAAATAATTCTGTGATTCTGTGATCTATGAAAATGGATGGACCGATCTTCCTAGCTGTTTGGGAGCTGATCGCACACACAATTCTGCGTGTCTGTGTTCCCAGGAGCAGCTCCCAATGGAAGTCCTGGGGGCTTTTCCATACTGGAGGTACATTGTGAGGCAAGAGCCAAGAAAGTGAAACAGCCGAGTGCAAGGACAAAAATTTGTCATAAGGTGGCACTGCTATTCCAGGTGTAAATGACTTGATTAATTTTTATGAACTTTCAGATACATTTGTTTTGAGGGGGTTTTGGCTGCTGATAGCACCAGGTACATTTTAGCCCTTGGAAACAGAGTTCTGTATGTAACCTGCAAGTTTTAACTCACAGAATCTCTTTTGTTGGAAGAGACCTTTAACATCATCAAGTCCAACCTTCAACCCAGCACTGCCAGGTCACCACTAAACCATGTCCTTAGCCACCAGGTTTCAATATTGGTTTAAATTTCTCCAGGGATGGTGAGTCCACCATTATTCTGGGCAGCCTATTTCAATGCTTGATGACCCTTTCAGTGAAGAAATTCTTCCTAACATACAGCCTAACTCTCCAATGGTTGCAGCTTCCATCCATTTTCTCTAGTGCTATCGCTTGCCACCAAGGAGAAGAGGCTGTCCTGCCTCACTCCAGCCTCCTTTCAGGTAGTTTTAGAGAGCAATAAGGTCTCCCCTCAGCCTCCTTTTCTCCAGACTGAACAAACTCAGTCCCCCTGGCACTGACTGCAGGGGAACTCGTTTAATAATAAAACCTAAACACAGCGAAGCAGTTCGCATTCAGGAAAAGCTAAAACTTTTTCTTTTTCCCTCCACAGAACGACTTCTCTGATGGGAAACCCGAATCCTAACTCTGACAGAGGAAGGAAACTGCAGCTGCCAGTGTCCTGAGCAGCACAGGCGGAGCCGGATAGCCGCACGCAGCCCCCGACATCGAGTGGCACCCCCCCCGTTGTACAACCCCACCTAAGCTCCCACTTCCCGCAACCTGGCAGGCTGCGTCCCGCCCCGTCCTCTCCTCATCTCGGGCGGGCACCGCCCACCTCTACTACCAGGCTTTGACGCTTTACGGCGGGCGCCCTCGCTTCACGACAGCACGGGAAAGGAAGGGCCGTGAGCTGGGAGCGCGGAATGAACCGCACCTGATTGCACTTTACAGCCGAGCGCGGGGCACGTCAACAGCTATGGCGGAAGGGGAAGAGGTGCAGCCGCCGAGCAGCAGCTGGTGAGTGACGGAGGTGTCGATGCCATCCGCCCGCTCCCCTCCTCCTCTGCAACAGGACCGGGGTTAGGAAGGGAGCGGGGGCGGTGGCGGCCGTGGCTCCCTGGCTGGGGAGCACTGGATGGCGCTGGACGAGGAGGGGTGGCGTGGCGTGGCTCTGGTGGTTTGGGGGACCTGTCGGGCTGTAGCCTGGTGCGGGGCTAAGGAGAGCCTCCGGACAGACGCCTCTGGGGGTGCTCGGCAACTCTTGGGTCTCGAGAGCCTGGGCTGCCTCTGGCCGGGCCCAGCCCTGAGCGAGGTGGTGGCTCCGGTGTGACGTGACCGCGTTACCGTGCGGGAGGGTCTTCTCGGTGTGTGCCCTTGTCTGTCGGGAGTGGAGGAGCTACGTTCAGTTCAGCATCCCCTTTCTCTGGGTACCCGCTCAAGCACAAGTGGCAACGACAGGTTCTGGTTTGTTTTCAGAATGTTTTTGCTCATCATCGTCTTCTCATGCAGCTGTTAATTACAATGAATTTTTACATTTAACCTCTAGGACAAAAATAGTTACCATTTCTGGAGCATGCATAGCGTTTAGATTAGATCATAAGAAGAAATTCCTCACTGTGAGAGGTTGTGGGTGCCCCCGCCCTGAAAGTGTTCAAGGCTAGCTTGGAAGGGGCTGTGAACAACCTGTGTGATGAGAGCTGCCCCTGCCTGAGGCAGGAAGGTTAGAACACGGTGATCTCTAAGGTCTCTTCCAACCCAAACCATTCTGCTATGATCTTTTTTATGATAACAGTTATATGATCTCACAGTTTTTTGCCTGTGTATTCACTGCAGATTTTTGAAACTTAAACGAATGTTGCATTTAAACACCAAAGTTATTTTGACTGCTCCCAGCATCT
Source organism: Rhinopomastus cyanomelas (assembly GCA_013400115.1). NCBI lineage: Eukaryota > Metazoa > Chordata > Aves > Bucerotiformes > Rhinopomastidae > Rhinopomastus > Rhinopomastus cyanomelas. The sequence goes on along the minus strand of VXBP01005472.1, from coordinate 80,603 downwards.
CCATTCCTGTGCATCTCTACTTTGTTTTTGCACCTCTACGTAACTTGTGCTTTCTTTTCATGGCTCTGGCCCACTGTGTTGCTCTTTGTCCTTTCCACGTACATGCTTTTCAAACAATTGTGTTACAGACATAATTTTTATGATCGTTTCCTGTCTGATGTTTTTGCTTCATGTGACAGATTCAGATTTTCTTGCTATCTGTACTCACTCTGGTTTTTTTGCACTTAGTTATCTCACTGTAAAGAGGCCAGAACTGACGCACACTAGGGTGTAGCTGATATGTGTTCCTTGTCTAAGTTGATTCTACAAATACAGATAAAACCACTAAGTGTCATTTGCTACCAAATGAAAATACACTGCCATAGTTTTTTAGCCTTGTTTGTGCTTTTCATTACAGCTTCAAAATTTATTAAGCACTTCCTGTAGATGTAGCACTGCATAATCATTATTTGTAAATGCTGCCCTGACTGTTTGGACATATCATTATAATGTTAAAGACAGACTCATTGATGGTGTGGTCCTGATACTTTGAAATATCACAGAACGTTAGGAATTGGAAGGGACCTCGAAAGATCATCCAGTTGGATCCCCCTGCCACAGAAGGATGACGGAACACTGGAACAGACTGCCCAGGGGGGTTGTGGAGTCTCCCTCACTGGAGATATTCAAGACCCGACTGGATGGGTTCCTGTGTGTCTTGGTCTAGGTGATCCTGCTGATGCAGGTGGATTGGACTAGATGATCTTTCAAGGTCCCTTCCAGTCCGTAATGATTCTATGATTCTATCATTCTAAGGATCGCCTACATCAAGTCACACAGCAACATGTCAAGGTGGGTTTTAAACACCTCCAGAAAAGGAGATTCCACAATCTCCCTGGGCAGCCTGTCCCGGTGCTCTGTCACCCTGACTGGGAAGAAGTTCTAGTTTACACCCATTGCCCCTTGTCCTGTCATTGGATGCCACTGAGCAGAGCCTGGCTCCATCCTCCATATTTATAAACATTGATGAGGTCACCCCTCTTTTCTTTCTTCCAAGCTCAAGAGACCCAGCTCCCTCAGCTTTTCCTCATCAGGGAGATGTTCCCCTCCCTTCATCATCTTTGTGTCTCTGTGCTGGACTCTCTCCAGCAGTTCTGTGTCTTTCTGGAACTGAGGGGCCCAGAATTGGATACAGTGTTTGAAATGTGATCTCATCAGGGCAGACAAGGGGGAGGAGAACCTCTCTCCATCTAGTAACCACCCCCTTTATGATACACCCCAGGATGCCAAATAAACAGTGGTTAATTACTGAAACCTTTTTTGCAGATGTTTGTTGAATACCTAACTTGATCAAGTAGTATTTTTTTTTTTTAAATCTGTACTTTGAAAGTTAAGACTTGAACTAGCTAAATATAACTGTAACCACAGATGCAATTGCTCCACTGCATTTAACTTTGTGTTGGAATCATTCATCTTCTAAAAGAGTCCCAAAATACATTTCAGCTACTTCACGATGACAGAACTAGTCCATTTGTCCATGCACAGATTCTGGCTTATTAGTGCTTGGAGCCATGATATTAGAGAACTGGGTGTTTGCCTCTTCCCCCAAGTGAATAATGACAGGGCTAGGTAGGTTTAGATTGGATATTAGGAAGAAATGCTTTACTGAAAGAGTGGTGAGGCACTGGAACAGCCTGAAGGTGTTTGAGTCAGCACCCCTGGCTTCAGGACCTGCATTAGTGGCAGAAATGGGGAGGAGGGGGAGTGGTTTGCTTTTTCAGATGCTTTGCTTGAAGTGGAGTTTAGTTCATTCTTAGTAAGAAACTCAATAAAAATATTAGAATACATTAGTCCAATGTGGCACTAACATGTACAGTCAGTCAGTCCTCATCACCGTGATGGCAGCATTTCTATGTGCCTTTCTTTTTGCGTGCTACAGTTATCAGAAATACATGAAAACTTGCCACCTGAGTGCATTTTTTCTAGATCAACAACTTTGTGAAGACAAAACCTGAAATTTTACTGAAGTACTTCCTACTGTCTTTCCTTGCTGTTCACATTCCCAGAAATTTTAAATCTCTTCCTTAGTATTTATTAAGTCATAAATGTACCTCATTTGAAAATGTACCCAGAGGCACACATGAATAAAATAAAATGTATATATAAATATATAAATCACATACATATACTTTAAAAGTATAACCCAAACTGAATTTCCAACAGTTGATCAATTTTTATTGTCTCCAGTTTTCTCTTACATCTTAAGTGGTTTAACAAAAATCAAAAGGTCACATCAAATATCCATGAGGGTAGTAACCTAATGATTATAACATCTCACCATCATGAATTCCAGAGATCCTCCTGTACACGTGGACATTTGCTCCAGATGCACTAGTAACAATATAGTACTTTATAACATTGAGAACAGTATGTCTTGTAGGAATTGAAATCTTTCAAAACATGGCTTGTATATCTCGTCTGGATTCACATCTAGCCAAAATTTTGAATAGTATCTAGAAATAGTGGATCCATGGTAGAGCAGAAGATCCTCCTCAGGTCTGGAGGAATTTGCCCATAAAGAGAAGTGCTGCATTCTTCCCCAAGCAAGTGTCGCGACTCTTCACACAAGACTAGCCGATCTTCACTCCTGAAAGACAAGGATCCAGGTTACTAGCAATTTACGGGAATATTTTCAGCACAGTGCTGGCTGAAATAAGGTAAAGCACATGGTAGACAACTGTTAATAGTATCAAAATATCTTTCGTACTTGGTATTTTAAGTGTAAGTTAGCCTGAATAGAGTATTTATTGGAAGATGGTGTTTCTTAATCTTTGGAATGTCTGTACTTATAGCCTGTGAGCAGTCATGGACATTGATGGAAGAAAAGAATAGTTAATTGAATCTTAATGAAATAAGGCATTTTTTTCCCCATCACTGTTGTTTAACTTAGTGTTGCTAATGCATTACATCTCTTCGTATGCCAGACAGACATATCAGTGTCTTGTTTTTTAAGGCAAAGTAGTAAAGCCAGAATTATCCTGTTATCCCAACAGTGTACAAAGTGTGGATGACAGTACTTAGGAAGAAGATTTTGCAAGTGCTAATGTCCTCAAAGAGAGTAAGCCTACATCTGCAGCTAACCTGTTGAAGTTATTTTATGTTAACCAATCCACAAGCTTTTTGAGCTGTGTATATTAGGTACTAGTACCTGATAGAGTTGATACTCACAGGTCTGTGAACCATTCTTTGCCAGTTTTTGTTTGTAGATGTGTTTTTAAGTGTGATTTTATGTATATTAAATTTTCTTTTTGTTAATACTGAATACTTTTCTTTGGAGGACGTATAAACCCAGTTTAGGTTTTGCAATGTAAGAGTCTTCTGCCTGAAACATGTGCATGCAACTGTTCCATTCATCTCCACATGCCTATATAATACTCAGATAGCATTTGTAGCAAGTAGTTTTCTTTTGTGTGCAATAATTCCAGGCGTAGCTGTTGCTCCCTATGTTTGTCATATGCAGCGTGTGTAGAGGCCTACAATGTATCTAAGAACATCTAGTTCTCTTCAGGTGGTGTTTGAAGTTAGCTTCCATTGAAGTTAGATCACCCCAGAGTTCATGCAGTTCTGCTGAGTGATAGGTATCTCTGTGCAAATGTCCTGGAAATGATTGATTTTTACTCAAGGTAAACTCAGGTTTTTCCAGTGTTGATTATAAGTGATGTAAGTGCAAGTCCATTTGGGTATTCCTCCTCCCTGTTGTTTCTGTCTGAGGAAAGGGGTAGCCACTTGTGCAGCCTGTAGTTCTATAGTAAGTGGACTTGAAATTATTTTATTTTAATACTAAAAACATAAGAAAATAAGCCAAGTCAGTCTTTCTGTCAACTCTGCTCTCTTTCTTCCAAAGTTGCAAAATTACTTGAAAAAAACAGACTGTTATTTGTGTCTCAGTGTACATTTGAAATGTTTTAAAGTGCCACCAGAAACTACTGGCAAAGTAACTGGCTGATAAAATTCAATGAAAATTCTTACATTTCAAATTTGTAAATGCATTAAGAAGTCTTAAGGGAGGCTTGCTTCTTGTGTATACATCTGTTCTTTCAGGATTGAAGTTTGAATCTGTATATCAAAAAGGGTGATCACTGAAAAATCAGAAATGCATGTCCTAAGCTGTCAGGAGATGAGGCTCAGGAACCATTATATCAAGGAGCTAGTTGTGCATATGTATAAATTAAAGAGATAGACAAAAATCAACAGCTGGCATTCTTCTTCCACAGGTATTTTGAACTGAGTACCTCATATGTAGTATGAAGTAATGAAAGATTACACTGATAACACTTTAGCATCTGTTCGTTCATGTATATAAACAGATATGCTATTCACAAGGAATGCGTCTTCATACTTAAATATCTATCTTACAGGGATCAACAGTCACGTTCTGTTGTTTGCTCTGGATGTGTGTTTTAACTCCACAGGAATATGAAGCAGTGACTTTCTTAAGACATGTTTCAAAGCTAGCAGAGAACAATTAAGAGTGTACAGAAAGGGACAAGTTTGCCTTTGGGAACCATGTATCACTGCCGTTGCTATTTTTCCAGTGAACTAGGTGTTTTGTCACTGCTTTGCTACGTGATACTGAAATTCCATCATCAGATGTGATTCTGTCATTTTTGGCAGCATGGAACTGTTGAAACAGTCTGCAGAAGCTATTGGAGATACTGTAAAGTAATTCTTTTGGAATGTGTACCTTATTTATAATGTTTGTGAACTTTTTTTGTCTCACTGTGGCAACTTAGGTGTCATTCCCTTTGACTATCTTGTGTATATGTGCATTTTGCTACTTTCTGTGCTACTGCTAAGACTTCTGTTTGCTGTTATTGAGCCTTGTGTACATGTCCACACCTACTGTACTACAAATTTAGAGTAAAGTAGATCTGAGTTTGATTAAAAGATCCTTTCCCATTTCAGGGAAAGATGGGGTTAAAACTGACTGTTCTAACATTTAAGTTTTCAGTTTTCTAGGTCAGCTAATACTTTATTTAAAAGAATTTCACCATGGGACTTAGATGTAGTGTTTGCTTTCAATGCAGTGTGTGTGCACATATGACAGTTTGCTGTGTATCTCTGAAGTTGTATACTACAGCTAAATTTGCTTTTTTATGATGCATTTTGGAGCATTGGCACTTCATGAAAACAAACCAACCAGAAAAACCTTGAACTACTTTTTTTCTTGTATATAACTAGAATGGATTTAGAAGTTGTACAAGCTGTCATTAAAAAAATTAACATCTTTCAACTATTTTTTTGCAGTAATTCCTGAATTGTCTTTAACATACCTTTGTGTCTGTGTGAGGTTTGCCTCATAGTAGCTTTCAGTCTGTACATATCTTTAAAGATAAAACACTGACAGATATCGTGTATTTCACTTTAACAAATATACTACATGCCATTATTGTAGGGAAAAAGATCTTGCAGACGCTCTAGAAGAAGGAGGCTGTGATCTTGAAACTGTGAGAAGCATCATTCAAGGAAGGCAATTGCCTGCTAATCTAAGGGCCAAAGTCTGGAAGGTACGTATGAGTTTAAATTAAGAAGCAGGAAATACTTGAAGTTGTTAAAGGGATTTAATTACCAGTTGCACCTATAGAAGAGATGTACTACTGGAATTTTAATGTTCACGTGTGTTGATTCAGTAGAAGCAGGAAATACTTGAAGTTGTTAAAGGGATTTAATTACCAGTTGCACCTATAGAAGAGATGTACTACTGGAATTTTAATGTTCACGTGTGTTGATTCAGTAGAAGCAGGAAATACTTGAAGTTGTTAAAGGGATTTAATTACCAGTTGCACCTATAGAAGAGATGTACTACTGGAATTTTAATGTTCACGTGTGTTGATTCAGTTTGAGGCTAACCCTCTGTCTTGAGTTAAATTACTGAGCTCAGTAATTTGGTAACTACAAAAAGACATTAATGTTTAGAGGGTGTTGTTTTTCTTTTCAGATTGCACTTAATGTTGTAGGAAAGGGGGATAGCCTAGCATCCTGGGACAGCTCTTTAGACCTACCTGAACAGAGTACGATTCATAAGGATTGCCAAGAGCTAATTGGTAAGTTCAGTTGTGTTTAGATTACCTGTGTGAGAACTTCTGTTGTCTTAGGTTTTTGTTATTTATGTTAAATAATCTGAATGATGTTTACATTTTGAGGGAAGCTTTGAGAAGGAAGATGAGAGAGCCAAAAAAATCAGTACAAACTTACAAAAGCACAGTAGGATCGTGTCTATATTCTCGAATGAGTGTTGTGGAATTCTGAAGCACTAGCTTGTAAATCATAATGTGCATGGTCAGAGAGCTTCAGGAGTTGAAAAAATTGTGGTATTTTTTTCCCAAGCTCCATCTGTGAAACCCATCACTCTTTCTGTATTGCCCTCCAAGTGTTTGTCTAATTATTGATTCTTAATCTGAGAAGTTGATATACCACCAAACTGCATATATAATCTGGAAGGGATTAATAAGGTTTTAAGCAAGAATCAAAGGTTGTGTTTGTGAAAGCAAGATGTTGCTAGGAGATTGGAAATAATATTCCACTGTGTCTGTAAGAAACTACTACAGGGTCTGGTTGGCAGTTCGTCATTAAAACGGCCAAACCCCTGATACCACGCAACAGAATTAATATCAATGATCAGAAAATTGAGTTAGTGCTGACTCATAAATTAGGATACTTATGGCATCAATAAGTAAATCTATTTTATTACCTGTCATATTTTATTATTGTGCAATTGAAAGTTAAGGCAGAGAATGATGTTACTGCATTTATACATATCCACCACTTTAATAATGCGGTTTACATTTTGTAGCTCTAGCAGGACTAATTTCTTCCCTCTGTCTGCCCCATGAAGGTAAACAGGGAGAAATTATAATCTTTCCAGGATGATGACACAGTGTCCCAACTGGTATTCATAACATACAAGTTTAAGCACTTTTAATGTCTGTTAGTTCTGCTTTTGTTCTTTATATTTTGTAATACATAACAATATCAAACTGATTAAAGGAATAAATGTAAAGTTAGTTCACAGTATCACCGTAATGGTAAGGTTGGAAAAACCTCAAAGATCATCCAGTCCAACCTAAATCCAAATAAACCCAGTAATCCTAACTTCTAACATCTAGATCATGCCACTCAGCACCTCATCCAGCCTAACCCTGAACACCTCCAGGGATGGTGACTCAACCACCTCTGTGGGCAGCCCATTCCAAAACCGGATCACTCTGTCAGTGAAAAATCTTTTCCTAATGTCAAGTCTAAACCTTCCCTGATGGAGCTTAAGACTATGACCCCTTGTCTTGTCTCCAGTGGCCAGGGAGAAAAGACCAACCCCTGCCTGACTACAACCACCTTTCAGATGGTTATAGACAGCGATAAGATCACCCTTGAGCCTCCTCTCTTCCAGACTAAACAAACCCAGCTCCCTCAGCCTTTCCTCATAGGGCTTATCTTCCAGCCCCTTAACCAATTGAGTTGCCCTTCTTTGAACTCGTTCCAACACCTCGACATCCCTCTTAAATGGAGGGGCCCAGAACTGAACACAATATGGTGTGGTCTAACCAGTGCTGAATACAGGGGAAGGATAACCTCCTGGCCACACCATTCTTGATGCAGGCCAGGATGCCACTGGCCCTCCTGGCCGCCTGGGCACACTGCTGACTCATGTTAAGTTTGCTATCCACTAACACCCCCAAGTCTCTCTCCACCTGAGAACTCTCTAAGAACTCCATTCCCAACCTATACTTCTGCCTGGGATTGTTATAACCAAAATGCAGAACCGGACAGAATGGATGTTATGTAGAGATTTCAGTGTTGTGTTGGATTGTATTTTGCTGTTTCGATATATTCACAAATCAGTCTCCAAATTTAAATTAAATCTTCTGGTAGCATATGAGTTTGATGTACAGTTTTATTTGCCTGAGAGGGAGAGGAAAGGAAGTGCCAAATACAGACTGGCTTTCTTGGGAAAGTGTTCAAGACTTCTGTAAAGAAAAGTTAACGTTTAGGATACTCATGGACTTCTTGTAATTGGAAGGGAAAAAATGATCAATACAAATTTATTGCCACCGCATTAATGCGGTCTGTAGGCATCTCTTCTCTCAGTCCCACATGTAACATGGTGATTTCTTCTGTTACTGTAAGTCAGTTTAGCTGTGGTAAAATAGGAACACTTAATACTAGATTTTTCAGTAAAAGAGGTTCAAGGTGTTTAATATTAAGTGAAAATGGTATGAAATTACGTAAAAATGTGGTTTCATTACAGTCTGCACAACCAATATTGTTGTATTTAAGTGAAGAAGTTAGGTCGTCACATGGAGGCAGCCATAATTTGGAGTGTGGTATTGACCTGATTGAGTGTGTTATAGATTCATTATGTCAAGTGAGGTGCTTGTCGGCCTTGTAAATAAGAGTCTATGCAGAAAGGTGCTTGGAAGTAAAGAAAACCTAGGCCTTGTCTGTGTATCCAACCCAATAATTATGGTACTTAAAAAGCATTTAGCTTGCTACCCCAAGTACAGATCTGGTTTTGTATGATTTTTGGTGGCAATTTTCATCCAAATTCAACAATATCAATTATGGATTTGGAATTAGTCTGTCATTAAATATCAGCTTTACTTTTCAGTATCTTACATTGGTAAGAATTTGAAATGATATACTACATTATGTAAAATATTAGATGTTTATAATATATGTTCTAATTAGCAACAGTACCACATCTAATTTAAAAGCCAGCTGTAGGTAATCAAATAGTTCATCTTTTTACGATTACCCTAACAACTCCAAAATTAAGCTATTGTTAGAACTACTTTGAAGTAGAGAATAAAGTTGTGATTTATGTGTTAATATTAAATTTAAGTCTGTAAGCCTAGCCCATTTAAACTACCAGTTTTCAAAAATTTGCATGTTAATTGGCTTTTGAAGATTCGCAGGTATACATTGTAGGCTGATCTGTGTTGATTTAGGGATGAGCACATACGTGTGCTAAACACATAGCTTTCTGTGGACTTAAAGAATCTGCCATATATTTCATAGAGATCCTGGAAAACTCAAACATTCATCCTGTCATTGCAATACTTAAATGATATTTAAATACCTTTATCCTACTGGGATTGTAAAATAACTTGTATTTTAGTGCCTTTATGGATGCCTTTCTGTAACTTTTAATTCAAGCTGCTAGTTCTTTGTTAGTCTGCTTTTGTTGCTTTTTCCAAGCAGTCCCTGTTGGTCCAATGATGCTTCAAAATAATCTACTTCAAGTTATTGGAAAGCTCATTAACATGCTTTATCTTGCTGTTTCAGGCCAGTTGTCAGTTCCAGAAGAGGAGAAGTCGGTATCACTTTTGGATATTGAATCTGTTATTACTTTTTATTGTAAATCACGCAATGTTAAATACAGTTCTTCCCTCGGCTGGACACATCTACTCAGGCCTTTGGTGCACCTTCATTTGCCACGCAGTGATTTATACAACTGCTTCTACGCTATCATGAATAAATTCATTCCAAGGTAAAACATTTTCTTTTGCGAGTGTACTATGTTTATTAGCATTAAAAACATTTTCAGAAAGGATGTACATGTTGGTTTCAAGTAGAGTAGCACTGCTTGTAGCAAAGTTGTCAGATTCCTTTGTGTGGTAATAAATGGAACCATCTTTCAATACTTGTTCAAGTCCAGGAAATGATTGCATTGGTTTAAGATTGAGAGTTATCATGTGACTGATACAGACTCCATGCATGTGCCTTTTAAAGAACAGCTGTCATTTCATATAATATTCAAATACTTATTTAGGACTGCACATATGTTATAGGAAAGCATTTTTTCTTTCCTTCCTTGCATTTTTGATACCTGAAATGCATTTATCCCTATCACTTCAAAGTACTCCATAAGCACTCATAAAGTTTAGATATTTCTTTAGAAAAATAATTCATGTTTTCCATGTATTCTACTCAATTGGGACGGAAGTGATTTTTTTTTTTTTTAATATTAAAAATAATAAAGTTTGAGCTTATCATGCTGTTGTACAGGTGCTTGCACTAAAGTGATTTTTATTATTATTATTAATTGGAATAGCAAAATGACACTCTAGTGAGGTTAAAGGATATTTTGATTAAGGCTTTGTTACATAACGTATGGATAGTCTGTAATTAAAGATCCTTATCAGATTAAAGAGCTGATTTGCTGGTGGGGAGATTCCACAACTGCATGTATAGTAATGATGAGTGGGTGAAGAGACATAGAGATGGAATGTTGGATTGGCTAAGCAGGATTTGGCCTGGTTTGTACTTGAATGGAGACAGTCTGGGTACGCCAGTTGCTGTAGGGTTACCCTGTTCCAGCAGAGGAGGGCTGGACTTAAAAGATCTTTTGAGGTCCCTTCCAAACTGTAACATTCAGTGATTCTGTGATACTGTTGGGCATTTTGAACTGCTTGGGAGTGGTGGCATTATGGTTGCATAACTCATGTACTTTTGACCATGGAAGACTCTGAGTGTCTGGTATTTGAGTTTGTCTGTAAGAACTCAGGTGGTGTCTCAATGATGTGTAGACTTTCTTTCATGGCTTTTTTTTTTTTTTTCAGTGGCAGACTGAAAGGCATAAAAAGGCAATTGAGAGTAGACTTACAAATCTCCACTTAGGTCAGTTTGATGTTTGACTGCTGGAACATCATTACTATTTGAAAACTGTTCAACATTTTTGCTGTTTTTTGAGATTTTTGGATCATACACTTCTTATTCACAATTTCTCATGTTTTGTAGCTAATATTTATTGGAAATTTGTTGACAACAGGTGGGAGAAATGTACAGTTCAATCATTCGAACCCTATTATATCTTGGAATTCTTTTTGAAAGAACTTGCCTAGCAAGCCAAATAGAGACTGAGGTAAAAAAACACCAGTAGACTATTTTAGATTATGATAGTGTTTCTCTTTTTTCCTTGGAAACAGTGTTACTCTCAAGGCTTTTGGTATAAAGTATCCTGGGAATACCGATCTGTTCTCCTACCTTTCCTCTAAAATTCTGAGTTATCTGAGCTACGCAAAGTTAATAATCAGCCCTAGGTCATTAGTATTCTTTATCAAGGATAGAAGAAAACACCAGCTCCGATATGCAGCTTGGTAAGAGCTTGTAAGGTAGTAAACTAATTAAGAAGCTGTAAGTGTATAATGGAAGTATTGCTAATCTGGGAGGAGGCCTTACCCGTGACTATAAATATCTAAAGGGCTGGCTGTAGAACACAGGAGTTTTCAGTTGTATATGAGGAAAACGTTGTTTACTCAGCAGGTGACAAAGCACTGGAACAGGCTGCCCAGAGACGTTGTGGAACTATTCAAAACCCACCTGGATGCAGTCCAGTGTAAAGTGCTCTAGGCAGTCCTGCTTTAGCAGGAGGTTGAACTAGATGGTCCCTGGAGGTCCTTTGTAACTCAGACAATTCTGTGATTCTGTTATCTGCTCACACTACATCAATTTTACCTTTAACAAAGGGTAGAAACTAGCTGCTTCATTAAAACAATGAAAAAAACTGCAAAAGACCCCCAACAACAAAATCAAACTGCTCTTTCCTGAAGTAAGATGTAGGTTAGGATCCAGGGCAATTTATTTCTGTGTAGATGAACCTTTCTTTAAAATTACCATTGTTTTGCTTTTGGTTTTTACCAGTCCTTTCAATCGCAGAATGACAGAACATTGGGAATTGGACGGGACTGACTTACTTGCTCGACTTGCCTTACTCAAGTCAAGATAGACCACATCCACTGCTCTGCCATCATCTATCCACATGGTTATGCCCTCGTAAAAGGCTGTCAGTTTGGCCAAGCATGACTTCCCTCTGGTGAAGCCATGCAGACTCTTTCTAATGACCTCTTGTTCTCACTGTGCCTAGAGACAGGGTCAAGGATAAATTGTTCCATCACCCTCCTGGGATGGAGGTGAGGCTGACCAGGCTATAGTCAATTGGGTCTCTTTTTGAAGATTGGATTGATGGAGAGGCTGAACCTGCTGCCTCCCTGAGGCATCTAGCCTAGGAAGTAATAGATAGGTACATGAATTCACAATTCTTGATAAGTGTTGTTTATACTGGGCTTTTTTTGTGATTGTTCTTGTTTAGTTGGTTGTGGTTTGGGGGGTGGTCACTTCATTAGCTGATTACTTATGGGTTGGTTACTGTGGTAGATATTAGAAATAAGAAATTAGTGAGAAAAGTGTTAGAAAAATGTCTAAACAAGGTTGTTCCATTGGCAGCAGACATGTGGGAAGGGTCTTTTAAGTTTATTGTTGGATATATATCCTTTCTTACTGTTAAAAGTTGGTAAAGAATGAGCGATTGGAATAATTTACCACATTTACCACATTAAGAAGTGAGTGTTTTGTGATAATTTAAAAAAAATCCTTGTTATAGTTTCCTGTGAATGATTCCATTTCACCACCATAGACATACCCATGTTTAAAAAAGTTAGGCTGCTGCATATGTTTGGGGTTCTGTATCAAGTTTTTATAAGCTCACTCAAGTTTTTTAAATCCTTGAGATTTGGTTCTCTTGTCCTTAAACACTTATTTCTTGATTTGAGATGCTCACTTATTTCCCACTTGATAAATTGACATTTAATTGTTATTTGTGTATTGTTGAATGGAAGGGTGGGAGGGAATTTGGATAATTGAATGAGGAATAAACCTCCTGAGCTCTTATCCATGTACTCCATCATTAGAGGGGGCCTGAGCAGCTGATATACAAACCAGCAGTCAATTGAGCAGCCATCACATTCACAAATAGTATTAATTGACTCTTAAGACTGACTTAAGACTGGGCATTCACAAATCAGCCCTCATGCTGTTCATTTGATCTTCCGTCTATGGAGCAGTCGGTCTCACAAATCATAGAATCACTATGAACTGGAAGAGACCTCGAAAGATCATCTAGTCCAATCCCCCCACAACAGCAGGATCACCTAGACCAAGTCACACAGGAACAGATCCAGGCAGGTCTTGAACATCTCCAGTGAAGGAGATTCCACAACCTCCCTGGGCAGCCTGTTCCAGTGCTCTGCCACCCTCACTGTGAAGAAGTTCCTTCTCAGGTTGATGTGGAACCTCCTGTGTTCCAGCTTACAACCATTGCCCCTCGTCCTATCACTACATGACACTGAGAATAGCCCAGCTCCATCCTCCTGACACCCACCCCTCAAATATTTATAGACATTCATGAGGTCACCCCTCAGTCTCCTCTTCTCCAAGCTAAAGAGACCCAACTCCCTCAGCCTCTCCTCATAAGGCAGGTGCTCCACCTCCATCATCGTCTTCGTTGCCCTTCGCTGGACCCTCTCCAGCAGCTCCACATCCCTCTTGAACAGAGGAGCCCACAACTGGACACAATACTCCAGATGTGGTCTCACCAGGGCAGACTAGAGGGGGTGAAGAACCTGTCTTGATCTGCTAACCACCCCCCTTCTGATCCACCCCACAATGCTGTTGGCCCTCTTGGCCACAAGAGCACACTGCTGGCTCATAGCCATCCTGCTGTCCACCAGGACCCCCAAGTCCCTCTCTCCTTCACTACTCTCCAACAGGTCGGTCCCCAGCCTATAGTGTTACCTGGGGTTGTTCTGGCCCAGATGCAAGACTCTATACTTACCCTTGTTATACCTCAGGTCTCGCTGAATGGCAGCACAGTCGGCAGGGGTGTCGGCGACACCACTCAGCTTTGTGTCGTCAGCAAACTTGCTGACAGTGCATGCCAATCCCTCATCTAAGTCATCAATGAATAGATTGAACAGGACCGGTCCCAGCACCGACCCCTGGGGCACTCCACTAGATACAGGCCTCCAACTAGACTCTGTCCCATTGACCACTACTGTCTGACTTCATCCTGTAGCCCGTTCATGATCCACCTTACTACCCAAAAATCTAGACCACAAATAGCAGTATCAATCTATCTGCTATTGATCTGACACCTAGACACTTACAAACAGCCCTTATGAGTCCATCCAGCGCTCGTAAGAAACAGTCAACAGTGTGACTAGTATCAGTTATTCATACATGCAGCATTACATACAAGTTCTGTGATCTCACCATGGATAGATTTGCAGACAGGCACTGTACCTACAACAGACAGTAACTTGCAGAGAGGTGCTGTTGGACTAGATGATCTTTTGAGTTCCCTTCCAGTCCCTAATGTACTGTGATTCTGTGGAAACATACAAACCAACATAGGAAATAGATACAGACACACAGCAAATCCGCTACCATCATAGAGCTGAGGTCTGGAGGGGTGGAGTGGAAAACCCATTGAGGCGCACTTTATGATCTTCTGGTGTCAGATTTGGTGGTCCCTCCTACCTCCATCTCATGCCATCTCATTCCTCCTTGTTCCTGCTCCTTTCCACTTTCAGTCCTCAAAGAGACAGATGTTTATATTGTGTTGCATGTTACATGTGCCTGTGCATGAAGAATTCTGTAAACAGGGAGTCTCGTTGGGGGTAGTAGTGAGCACAAAAATCTTGATGGGTGATTTTGTTTTTTGTTGGCTTATCAGTGCAGCCACTGTCCCTCACCCTTCCAGGAAGAGATATCCAGTTCATTCTTTTGTGTCAATACAGATCCTCACCTGAGAGCCTTCCCCCCTCAGGCAGGGGTTGACTTTGACACAATTCAGTGGATGCTTATTTTTCTATTGACTCAGCTGATATTCTTCTTTCCTTGTTGTGTTCTGCTCCCCAACAGTGTGTGAAATAAGCATCTTTAAAATTTTCTTCAGCTAGCATGTTAGAGTGGTTTATATTTTAATGATTCACTATTTTAAGTTAACAGTGTTGATACCATGCTCTGATATGTTTTGATATTTCAAACTGGTTTAAGTACTTCTGTATTATAATTTATCAAGTATTTAGCAGTATTTTGTTCTTTGTCCTGCCTTATTTATACAGTGGGCTTTTTAGTGTGTGGGGGTTTTTATTGTTCTGTGGTGTGGGATTTTGAGCTGGAGTTTTTTTGGCTGTTTGTTTTAAACTCTCGAGGCAAGTTGACTGTACAGCAATGTGTGAATTGTTGACTTCACAGTCCCTGTGCATTATAAGAACACTATAACAATAAAAATTAGCCACTGTATGTCTGGTAAATGGGACATTACAATGGGGTTTATAATTATTTTTGCTGATACTTTTTAGGGATTGTTTTATGAAGGGAAGACCATTTCATCTATTTAGACTGCTGCTTCAGTACCACGAGCCTGAACTTTGCTCCTTTCTTGATACCAAGAAGATGACTCCAGACTCCTATGCACTCAACTGGGTAATAAAGTAGGGAAACGTAATGAAAAATAAATTTCTGTTAAACTGGAAACTGGTATTTAAGTTTTATGGGAGAGTAGTACAAGAGGTCCTTGGTGCTTAGGGACACGGTTTAGTGGTGACCTGGCTGTGATAGGTCAAAGATTGCACTTGATGATCTTAAAGGTCTCTTCCAACCAAAGAGATTCTGTGTAATTATGGAACTAAGATGTCTGCATTTGTTGGGTTTTTTTAAACTTTGGGTTTTTTTAGACTGCTACCAATTTTAATATAAAAATGTGTCCAGGACAAATTTCCATGTTCTCAAAATCTGCCTTTGGCCAGTTATGAGCCTTCCAAAGAGGAATCAGTTCTTCTTTTACTGCTGAATCTTCCTGTTTTCTAAATAGAATTTTGCGTAGTAAACACAAGCTTCAAAGTTGTTGTTTATTAA
This sequence comes from Rhinopomastus cyanomelas, assembly GCA_013400115.1. NCBI lineage: Eukaryota > Metazoa > Chordata > Aves > Bucerotiformes > Rhinopomastidae > Rhinopomastus > Rhinopomastus cyanomelas. The sequence continues at coordinate 64,868 of VXBP01005472.1, read as the reverse complement.
AAATGTAGTGATTAATTATGCGAAAAAGCCAACTTTCCTTTAAAAGGGAAATTAGCTAATGTACCTGCCATTCCTCAATGTTGTTCTTTCTCAAGTACAATCATAAAAAAAATCTTAAGCCTTACTTCATATTACAGGGTTACATTAAATTCCTTGTTTCATCTGTCAGAAACAGTCTCTGTAGAGGTATTTCTGATGTGTAGAAATACATAAGCAACATTCAGAGATCTGTCACTGCCTTGTTCTTTAGGAGTTATTTTGTCTTTAGCTGCATTTGTCTCAGAATTGAATAGATCTGTCCTTGTGTTATAAAAGTATATTGAGAAGTGTTGAAATTGCATGGTAGTGATCAAAAACAGATTCTGACCTATCGAAAGCTGTAGTTCTGTTGATACAGAATTTGTGTGCATCAGCAAGTCATTAAGATCCTGATGAAACCTGGTAGTGCACATCTGAGTTAGATGTGATTGCAGATATTGTCTGACGTATGAAAATCTGTTCCTACCTTATTCTATCCATTTTGAACTTTGCATATCAGAGAGGTGGTATTTTTAAATGGGAACAGGCAAACAGTTTGTTAAGTGGTACTGAAAAATTTCTGTTGCATGCAAATGTTCTCTTATTTCGCCATTTTGTCAAACAACTGTGCAAACAATTTGGCTGATTCTTCTGTGAAAAATGAACAGAATTTTTACAGGAGTCTTTCAAAGTCCTGTTAGCTAAGCCAGTTGTATTAATACATTCTTGTTATTGTCTTGTTGGTATGATTGGTATTCAGCAGCGGCTGTGAGCTGAACAGTATTCAAGCCTGATATTGTTGAGTTTGCAAGACTGGCAGCATACCTGTTTGCCTTCACATTAGGTGTTTTTGTCTACAGATAATCTGTAGCATTACTGCATGTTTTCATAAAAATTGGGGTTTGGGGGTGTAGTCGTCTTTCACCATATGGTAAAAATTTGTGTTTTAAATTACATCTCTGTTAAAAATATTATCCTGTTAAGGTTGTTCTTGGTTACTGGTGCTTTTACTTACACTGTTTTTTAAATTCTTAGCTTGGAAGCCTGTTCTCATATTACTGTTCAGCTGAAGTCACTCAGGCAATATGGGATGGATATCTACAACAAGCAGATCCATTCTTTATTTATTTCTTAATGTTAATCATCCTTGTCAATGCAAAGTAAGTGTATAGTTTTTAATTTGGTATGTTCCTTGCTGATAGTTTTAATCCCCTTTTGTTTCATTTTGGCTTTACTGACAATCCATGCTGTGACTTTCCTGTTTTTAGAGACGTTATCTTAGCACAAGAATCAGAAAAAGAAGAAATGTTAAGTAAGTACTTTTCTTACATAGCTGCTAGTGAAATATTTAACATAAAGTATAGTCTCAATTGCTTATAAGTTTTTCATTACTAAATAATTATTATTTCCTTGTGATTTATGTCATTAATGAATCTCCTTATCCACTGATTTTTATTCTTTTGTGGTATTACATTTACCCTGTTGTCGACATTCTCTTCCTGTGTTTCCTTTTAGCGCTCTTACACCTCATTTTATAGTTCAGTTTGGAGTACTTGAAACAATCATCATGTTTCTTAGTTCAAAGCAGCAGCTTCAAAAATCTTGTTAAAGTGGCACACATTGCGTTTTCCAGGTTATTGTATTTGCATGTGCTAATTCACTGAGCCTAATTCATTGTACTTCTCTTCTGTTCTTATAGAAATTAGGTTGTATTTCTTGTGAGCCTATTTCATCTGCCTCTGTTTTGTTTTTGTTATGGGGCTTTTCTATATGCCATAATTATAATTAATAATCTCCTGGCAGTTAAAAATGAAGATGCTTGGAATTTTGTATTTGCCATGTATTGGAGAAATATACCCTTGTACCTTCCTGGACACGTAACAGTACTGCTGATGAAGTACTTTGTTTTAGAGGTTACTCTCGGTCAGCCATCTTTATAAAAGGCAACTAATTTAGTATTACTTCAGTTTAGCTTTAAGCTTTCAGTTTTATCAGTGTAGTAAAAACAATTTATGTGAACGGTTTGGGCTTGTAGCAAGTAGAAAAAATTTCCTATGAATAAGGAGAATTTCATACATATTTTCATCTTGAGAGTGAATCAAAATTCATATTGAATCAATGAATTCAATAATGTTAGGCCTTATTAAAAACAAGCTATTTTATGACATGAAAAAGTGTGTAGTACTTTTTGTCTGTGTCTGGAGTAATGCTGTACTTACGTTCTTTGAATATCTCAGAATTCTTAGAAACCTCACCAGCCAATCTCAATTTAGAGGATGTAGAAGATCTCTTCTCTTTGGCACAGTATTATTGTAGCAAAACTCCAGCTTCTTTCAGGAAGGTAATAACAAAGTTATTTTGAAATTTTCTTGTTCCTGACTGTTTTTAATCTCCAGCTGACAGTAACGTGTAATATGTAATTGTAACTTCTTTTAAACAACCTTTCCATGTTGTTACTCTGGTAATAATTGCTGTTAGGATTCTTTACAAGACAAGAAATTGTAAATGAAATGCTTTAGACTGATGGCCTTATTCTGCAAACCAGGATCTTGTAAGAGCTGGTGCAGCAAAAATTTTATACTGACACAGATGTGTTGTAGACTGCATAGTAGTCCTAGATGCGCTAGCAGCAGCAGGGAGGGAAATGTTACTTAATAGAAGTAAAGCTGTCATCACCTGCCCTGTTATTGCAGTTCTTCATTACTCACAATATTTGACTTCAGCAAATTTGTGAAATAAAAGTTGTTGGTAGTCATTGCCTTTAGCTGATGTGTGTAGACAGCTCTCTAAGATTTATTGGAGGGAAAAACACCTCAAACAACCAAAAAAACACCAGAAGCAGAAGTATTTGATTTTGTTGACGTGGTCAGAAAGCTAACAAGCACATTTATAATAGAAGTTCAGGTATTGCCGTGATATTCAGAAGGAATATTGGTTGATTGTAAATGTGACAACTCTGTGGATAAGATATGTGTGTATGTGGCATAGTGTTTGTGAATGGTGGATGTAGTTTTGCTTTAAGCCTTCACATCTAAAGACAATGGCTTCAGTTAAATGGCTTTCTTTTTTTTGCCTTGTCAGGACAACCACACTCTTTTTGGCAGCAGCTTGCTGGGCCTCAAAGATGATGACACAGACTTGAGCCAGGCTCTCTGTCTCGCAGTTTCTGTGTCTGAGATCCTTCAAGCAAATCAGCAACAAGGAGTCAGTATACTGAATTATTCTTTCTCATCCCAAATTTTATAGAAAATGAAAAGAATAATTGTACAGCTTTGTGTATCCAAATCTGTTTATAAGTGCTAAGCACATAGGTGAATATTTCACAGTATCACAGTATTATCAAGGTTGGAAGAGACCTCATAGATCATCAAGTCCAACCTGTCACCACAGAGCTCAAGGCTAGACCATGGCACCAAGTGCCACGTCCAATCGTGCCTTGAACAGCTCCAGAGTTGGCGACTCCACCACCTCCCTGGGCAGGCCATTCCAGTGGCCAATGACTCTCTCCGTGAAGAACTTTCTCCTCACCTCAAGCCTAAATTTCCCCTGGCGCAGCTTGAGGCTGTGTCCTCTTGTTCTGGTGCTGGCTGCCTGAGAGAAGAGAGCAACCTCCTCCTGGCCACAGCCACCCCTCAGGTAGTTGTAGACAGCAATAAGGTCTTCCCTGAGCCTCCTCTTCTCAAGGCTAAACAATCCCAGCTCCCTCAGCCTCTCCTCATAGGGCTTGTGCTCAAGGCCCCTCACCAGCCTCGTTGCCCTTCTCTGGACACGCTCAAGCACCTCAATGTCCTTCCTAAACTGAGGGGCCCAGAACTGGACACAGTACTCAAGGTGCGGCCTAACCAGTGCAGAGTACAGGGGCAGAATGACCTCCCTGCTCCTGCTGGCCACACCATTCCTGATGCAGGCCAGGATGCCATTGGCCCTCTTGGCCACCTGGGCACACTGCTGGCTCATGTTCAGGCGGGTATCGATCAGCACCCCCAGGTCCCTTTCTGTTTGGCTGCTCTCCAGCCACTCCGACCCCAGCCTGTAGCTCTGCATGGGATTGTTGTGGCCAAAGTGCAGCACCCGGCACTTGGACTTATTGAACGCCATCCCGTTGGACTCTGCCCAACTGTCCAGGCGGTCAAGGTCCCGCTGCAGAGCCCTTCTGCCCTCCAACTCAGACACATCTGCCCCCAGCTTTGTATCATCTGCAAACTTGCTGATGACTGACTCAATGCCCTCATCCAGATCATCTATGAAAATGTTAAAGAGGATGGGGCCCAGCACTGATCCCTGAGGGACACCACTAGTGACCGGCCGCCAGCTGGATGTGGCACCATTCACCACCACTCTCTGGGCTCGGCCCTCCAGCCAGTTCCTAACCCAGCACAGAGTGTTGCCGTCCAAGCCGTGGGCTGACAGCTTAGCCAGCAGTTTGCTGTGGGGGACAGTGTCAAAGGCCTTGCTGAAGTCCAGATAGACCACATCCACAGGCCTCCCCACATCCACCAAGCGGGTCACCTGATCATAGAAGGAGATCAGGTTGGAGAGGCAGGATCTGCCCTTCCTGAACCCATGTTGGCTGGACCTGAGCCCTTGGCCATCCCTCAGGTGTGAAGTTACTGCCCCCGAGATAACCTGCTCCATCAGTTTCCCTGGCACTGAGGTCAGGCTGACAGGCCTGTAGTTCCCAGGATCCTCCAGCCGACCCTTCTTGTGGATTTGTTATTTCAAGAAAAGATTTTCTTGAAGTTGTCAAGATACATTATAAATGATCTACTGACTGCAATGCATTTGTACTGTAGGAACCAGAGCTGCAGAAAGGAGAGAGCTTAATGCAGCTGATTTGATTCTGAAGTAGTGCAAGATTAATATCTAACTCCTTTGAATTCCTTTTTGAAGGAACTATAGAGTGTTACATGTAATTTGACCCAAAACAGGTTATTCTTAGCCAATTACAATTTATTAAATAAGAACAAGCAAACAGCGCTTAAGGGTTCCTAGGGGGTAGTGCTGGGTGCAAGGACGGTTAAACACCGGCCTTCCCGCACTCCTGCACACCAAAAATGGCTCAAGTCCCCTCTTTTATACCCCATGCATGGTCCATCATTGGTCAATTAGAAAAGCAACGCTGGCTCCTCACTGGGCTAGCTGTCCTCTTTGGAAAGAAGCCGGCACATCATTGGGCAGTTCTTAATGAACTCAGGCTTCTCGTTGTTGTTAGGGTCCTTCCTGTTGTAGCATGGTCTCTTCAGGTGTCTTAGAAGATGCCTCGAGCGTGAGGGTCCTTTGGTCTCCGTAGGTGTCTGGGAAGACGCCTTTCCAAAGTGGGGGAGCAAAGAGGACTTAATAATACATCAACACTAAAAACAAAATACATGAATCACCAAAATACATATAACAATAGGAAAACACAAAAACAGTACTCTGTATGGTTTGGGAACAATGATGATATGAAATGTCTGTCTTTTGTCAATATAACATGTAAACAAACAAAACAAGGATCCAGGTTATGTCTGTAGTAGCTAATTGCAGATATACTTAGATGCAGGGACTTCCCTTAGGGTGTTTAAAACGAATATAAGGGTAACAGTGTCGCTTGGTTGCTCAGTTTCTTACTGACTAGTGGCTTTTCATAGCACTTTCCAGGACCGAGTTTCATCATTCTTACTTTTTTCCCCCCAATCCGAAAAAGTTAAGTATCTGTTTATAGCCTGTGAAGGTGGGGAGATGTAAAGCTATCCTTATCTAATGTGCTGTGCAGTATTGTTGGTCTGGGACTTCAGAGTTGTCCTCTCTGATGATCTTGTTGGTGTGTACCCTCATATGGACTATATTTCTTCTCAGTACAGGTGAAATAATTACAATATGTGTGTTACACTTGGGTGATCATCTCTGATGTGCTGAAGTATTAATGAGGAATCACTATTAGAATACTAGTGGTGGTCTGGGCATGTAGAAGTTGAGATTAAGCAAATAAAGTAAGATTATTTTTTTCCCAATAACCATTAGCCCCTTTGAGTGGTTCCAGCAGTGCTGCAATTAGTATGAAAATATAATTGCACTAGGACTTTCCCATTAATAAGTACAGAGTTTAAAGATTTTTTTTTAATACACAAAATATTTTTGTTTCAGGAAGGAGTAAGGTTCTTTGTAGTGGATTGTCGACCTGCAGAGCAATACAACACTGGACATTTATCAACAGCATTTCATTTAGACTCAGACTTGGTTCGTATGCTTTTTGTTTATTTACTGATTGTCTGAATCCTAAATTAGACAGAAAAAGGGAGGAATGTCAGTCTTGAAAAATAAGTTATCCATAGTTTTCACTCTAGGCTGTGGACTGCGGTGTGTAGCTACGTAATGCGGTTTCAAAGGTTAGGTTTCCTGAAGGAGATTTATGAAACCATCATTTTACTGAGCTAAAATTTAGTAACAGACTTCTTATTCTTGGGTTATAAATGGAAAGCCATACAGGCTAAACACTAAACATTGCTTGAAGGATAAATGTGTTTTTAGTGTCATAATTTCCAATGAAAGGTATAGTTAATTTTAAGTAGTAGTTTTTTCTTGGGTTTTTGTGTCAGCCACTCTTACTACAGCCTGCTTGTGAGGAGCATTATGTGCTGAAAAGGATTACGTTGCTCCTTTAAAATTTTTGCACTACAATGACAGAGAAGTGAGGGGGACTGAAATGCATTAAGGACTAATCACTTCATTAAAGATTTTTTTGTAGTTTTCATTTGTTTATGAATTCCTAGCTCAATGTTCAGTGATTAATTTTTTTTTTCTGCTGTCCTTTTCCCCCTTCCAAATCACTTGTGCTTCAGTGGGTCCACAGTGTATTCTCTTCTAGATTAACCCCCTACTGTTTCACTTCAAGCATACTGTAGATGCTGCATGGAAGTATTTCTATGTACTTAACTCATGACAGGCTTTTTTTCCTCTCTTGGTTAAGAGACTCAGTTCTGCCTCAGTTATCTTTGCATTTCTAATTAAAATTATATATCATTCAATATTATTTGCTCAAGTGTAAGTACACAGGAGGGATAAAGAAGCTGAGGGGGGAAGCCTTATAGCTCTCTACAACTACAGGAAAGGAGGTTGTAACAAGGTTGAGGGGCGGTCTCTTCTCCCAAGTAACAAGTGATAGAACATGAGGAAATGGCTTCAGGTTGTGCCAAGGGAGGTTTAAGTAGGGTATGAAAAAATGTAATGGTCCCTAGCAAAGTATTTGAAAAGCTTTTAAAAGTATTTTAAAAACTGCAGAGCTTGAATGTTTTTCTCAAGCATATGTTATATATGGTAGTCAGTCCCTGTCACATATTACCCACTGTTATTTACTGTCTGCCAAAATAAACTATCAGATTTTAGTTTGGAGTAGCTACATTTTGTTACTGAGAAGAGCAAGGTGGAGTGAGAAAGGAAAGGACTATCGTCAGTCTTCTTTATGTAACATGAAGTTAGGGTCAGGCTTGTACAGTGCTGATGGTGACTTGTTTGTGTTCAACAAATTAAAACCATTTTCAAAGTTTGTATCTTTGCCCAACCTGTGTTACAGCATGTTGGTGTCAAACAGCCCTTCTTGTCTGTTCCACAGATGCTTCAAAACCCGTCAGAATTTGCACAGTCTGTAAAATCACTGTTAGAAGCACAAAAACAGTCTATTGAGTCTGGCTCCATAGCCGGTGGGGAGCATCTCTGCTTCATGGGAAGTGGCAGGGAAGAAGAAGATATGTATATGAACATGGTGCTAGCACACTTCCTACAGGTACAGCTGAATCGCTGTTGATTTTAATAGCTGAAATAAAGTGTGTCTGCATGTGTCATTGATACTAAATGGCAAAATACCCCTTAAAATCGTTATTAAGGGTAAATAATACCCGTAAAATCGTTGTAAAGAACGTAAAAAGTTTTTATGAAGTGTACCCACATTTCATTACCATGCTTGCACAAGTCTTTTAGATGACTTTTGCTTCAACCAAAAATATCTTTTCTGTTGCAGAAAAATAAGGAATATGTAAGCATTGCCAAAGGAGGGTTTATGGGTAAGCTTGTTAACAATGAGCTTTGGCTCAAGGAAAGTTCATGCCTTAATGCTTTTGATTTTACTAGGCTTTGGCTAGAAATCAGCTAAATTAATAGCAAATACATCTCATAAATTTGCCAGAAATTTGTTTTGTGAGTCAATACCCTGACTCAGTGAATAGTAGAAGGTGAGGAAGTTGAAACCTGTTTCTTCTAACTCACCATTCTTGATGTTTAACCTCTGTAGACTGTAGATCCATATGAGTATGCAGCTTCATAATTATGTTACTAATCATGTTTTCATGAATAGTCAGCTCATAATTCTGCAGTTTCTGTTTCTGGAATCCATCAAGTGCTACAACAGTGGACAGATCAATGTTCAATATGAGTATAGGGGCATTGCTAGTCGTTAAGTCCAAACAGCTATCTTTAGTATAAAAGCAGTGATTTATTATTTTTTTTGTTGCTGCTATATTTTTACTGTTTTCTTTACTAAAATAAAAATTATCCTAATGCCTTTGTACTGCTGGAAGAAAAACCAGGGATTATTATAATTATATCTGAATTTCTCTCTTTTATTAAAGCATGTGGAGCAAAATTTGTTACTGAGCAGTTTTGACTATACAGTGTTTTCATCAACAGACTAGTTAATCTGTAGTTCTGAATAGTTTTTAATGGTGTTTTAACAGCCCTCCAGCAGCACTTAGCAGATATCAATGTGGAAGGACCAGAAAATGGATATGGCCACTGGATCGCAAGTACTTCAGGCTCAAGAAGTAGCATAAACTCTGTTGATGTAAGTGAATTTTAAGCTTAAATCCTACAGTAGAATGGGAGCCCCAGATGTACTGAATTTTACTCATTCTGTTCTGTAAAATGTATCATTCATGTCACAATTAGTTTCAGCTATCTTTTTAACTTCAGATTGTATTCACTGTCTAATTGAAGGTTAGCTAAAAGTTTAAGCCCTATTGATAGGAAGCGTTTGTAGAGAAAAACTTAGTGTAGTCATTCTCCAGCAGAATATATGTAGTTGACAATTCTTTTCCTGGCTCCTTTTGGAGAGTGAAAGTTGTATAAAACTGACATGTGGTTTAGTGGGAAAACTCAAAATTGTTTCTTATGTACAGATGATCTGTTGTATGTAGAATTTGGCTTTTAATTTGGATAGAATATATAATTAGTAAAATTCCTTCCTCTCTAGATTTTCATAGTAGAGTGCTCAGGAAAAATGTTTAAGTATTGGATCACCTTTGCCTCAGGCAGACATCGTTGCTGTCATTTGATAGAACTCTAAAAGAATCCTTGATGCTGTAGTTAATGTTCCACTGAGTACCAAAAAGTAGATTACTATTATGTACCCTGTTTCCTTTCTTAATAGAATAGAGGTTAAATAAACTATATGATTAATCATGAGAATAATTATTTTTACAGGGTGATTCTCCTAATGGTTCAAGTGATGGAAAAGGAGTAAAATCCCTGGTGAATAAAATGACGGTTGCTTTGAAGACTAAATCCGTGAATGTGAAAGAAAAAGTTATCAGTTTTATTGAAAATACATCTACTCCAGTGGACAGGTTTGTCATTTATATCTCTGTGAATTAGCAGCAAGGAATGACTTCCCATTTTGGGTGGCTGCTTTGTAAATAGGAAGATTGTGCTAGATAGGGAAAAAGAATTTCAATTATTTATCCAGATTTTTCCTTTACACTTTTTTTTTTAATTCTTTTGTTTTGTCCTCTGCTCCAATGTACTGTAGAATACCTTTCAATATTCCTTGGCCAGACAGAGCAAGCCTGGAGCGGTAAGCTTGACAAATCGGCAGTCTGACTAAACCCACCTTTGTCATATTTGGCATGGCATCACAATATTTGTAAGCATTGGTTACACTGACAAAATTAATCACGTGTTTTGATATTAATGTAGGTTTTTTGAATAGATTAAAGCTATTGATTTTCAGAAGTAGTGGTCAGGGGATGAGAGAAAGAAAAAGAAAGTATTGGCCATGCTTTCTTCTCTTAGTTTCTGCTTTGTTGCTTCTCTTTCTTACTATTTGCTTTTTTATTATTTATTTATTTACTATTTATTTTATTTATTGCTTTTTCCTGGAAATTTTTTTTTGTTCTACTTGTAATTTCCTATGTATTTTTTATTAGCGACTTGGACTAGTGAAAGATACCAGGAACAATTACAGAGCAAGTTACGGCTTAAGGGTTTAATAGACGAGACTACAACTATGAAAAGACCTCTTTATAAATTTTCATAAAGCATCATCAGAGCACAGATTTAACAGGGAATGCATACAGAAATTCTGTCAGAAAATCTGGAATTGTGCTTCTTATCACAGTAGCAATAGAAGATGCTCATGGGAACAGAAGCACTCTTTACTGGGAAAAGAAAAATACTGAATTAATAAGTAAATATGCCTTGCAGCTCTCCCTCATCTTTCATATAACTGCTGCATTCCACATAAATGTGGAGTCCCTTAACTTTTGTCTCAGATTTATCACCTTACAGTTATTGCCAATGTAAAAATTACAAATTGAGGGGATGTAAAATTAGATCATAGAATCATTATGGACTGGAAGGGACCTTGAAAGATCATCTAGTCCAATCTGCCTGCAACAGCAGGATCACCTAGACCAAGTCACACAGGAACAGATCCAGGTGGGCCTTGAACATCTCCAGGGAAGGAGACTCCACAACCACCCTGGGCAACCTGTTCCAGTGCTCCGTCACCCTCACTGTGAAGAAGTTCCTTCTCAGGTTGATGTGGAACCTTCTATGTTCCAGCTTAACAACCATTGGCCCTCGTCCTATCAATACATGATACTGAGAATAGCTCTCCAGCCTGTCCAGATCTCGCTGAATGGCAGCACAGTCTGCAGGGGTGTCGGCGACACCACCCAGCTTTGTGTCATCAGCAAACTTGCTGACAGTGCATGCCAATCCCTCATCCAAGTCATCAATGAATAGATTGAACAGGACCGGTCCCAGCACCGATCCCTGGGGCACTCCACTAGATACAGGCCTCCAACTAGACTCTGTCCCATTGACCACCACTCTCTGACTTCTACCCTGTAGCCAGTTTACAATCCACCTTACTACATGAAAATCTAGGCCACACTGCCTCAGTTTGTCTGCGAGGATGCTGTGAGAGACTGTGCCAAAAGCCTTACATATTCAACATAGATGACATCCACCACTCTGCCATCATCTGTCCACATGGTTATGCCCTCATAAAAGGCTACCAGCTTGGTCAAGCATGACTTTCCCTTTGTAAAGCCGTGCTGACTGTCCCTAATGACCCTCCTGGCCTTGATGTGCCTGGAGACAGCCTCTAGAACAAATTGTTCCATCACCTTTCCTGGGATGGAGGTGAGGCTGACCCATCTATAGTTACCCGGGTCTTCCTTCTTTCCCTTTTTAAAGATTGGGGTAACATTTGCTATCCTCCAGTCCCTAGACCACCTCTCTGGATCCCCTGGACCTAGCAAAGATGATGGAGAGTGGCTTAGCATGTGATAAATGAAGGAGAGGTCTTGTGTAATCACTTTGAACTTTGGTTATACTTTAGGAACAGTGTTGCTTTTGACCCTTGTAGACTAAAAATAATTAAAGATTGGTGCTGGAAGAATCGCTGAAGATTTAAAATGCTATTTGGGCTTTCAAGTATTTTGGACCAAATCTTGTTGCAAGTATTTTGCAGAAAAAATGAGATAAGATTAGTATCGTATGAGCAAAACCAGTAGTAAAGTTAACAAGTATTCTTTAAAAAGCAAACAAAAAAAAAATAATAAAAAAAGGTGGTAATATGCAAATGTATTTTCTTAATGTAGAAATACTAAATATCAGGGGGATTTGCCCCCACATTTTGTTGATAATATGTAAGAAGGTGTCAAAATTTCCACTTAAAAAACACGTGGTGTCTTTGTTTGATAACTGAAGAGCACTTGAATCTGCATCTGTAACCAGAAAGCTTTGATACATTGAAATTATAGTTAGGTTATTTTACTTTCTCCTTTCACTGTCATTGCTTATCTTCTTTCCTTGGGAAGATGCAATAATAAATATATTCTCCTTCTGGTTCACAAGGTTATTCTCTTAAAATTGCAGCTCTTAAAACTTAGAACCCATCCATTTGGTTACATCTACTTTGTGTTTATCACTGATATATTTTATTTAGCACACCTGCCACTTAAAGGAGTTGCATTAATTTTCTCACGATGTAAAGATGGCCTTCCATGCAGATAGATTAAAGAAATCCTTTTCTAGTTGCAAATGTTACCAGGTTTTTATAAAGTAACTTTTTACTTTTCTTTTGTCTTGACTAACTTTAATCTGTAAAAACCAGTGAGATCTTCTCTGTGTAATTCAATTTGGCACTACTTAAATGTGCTGCTCCTTACTCAATTATATAGGTATTACTAAAGCATATTTACAAAAGCCTCCATGTAGAGTACTGCCCTCTCGAATTGTCAGTGTCATTGATGCTTATTGTCCTCAACACTAATGAGCATGCTTGTGTTTGTTCATTTTTTGTTTCATTGTAGAATCCATTTCTGTTTGGTTTTGACTATTAAGCATTTCCTTGTTTTGTCTTCATTAGTAAATTTTAGCCATAAAAAACTGTTGGTTTCTCTGTTAACTCTCAAATACGCTTTCAGGTATACATAAGTACTAGCATGTGTTTATGTATTAATAAAAAGGTTGTCTTTCCATATTGGCTCTATCAGAGCATGTCTACTGGAATTTGTGATTATTCATGCCTTGGTTCCTGTTTTACTTATCATAGGGAGGTTACAGAAATTGAGAAGGGGGAAAGAAACAGATGTGTCATGAATTTGGTAGTCAGGTGTTAAGTATTTATTATGTTACTTTTAAACTACTACAGTTTTTCATGCAAGTATCTGTTTTGTGACTTTATGACCCTTCAGGTTTTATCATTCTTTTTCCATGTGTTTGCAGCAGTTGAGGGCCAGAGTGTGACAACTGTGACCATGTAATCACAGCACTCTGAGCTGGTATTTTAAAATATCTCAGGATTTGCAACTGTGACTGTCAAATGTTAAGACTCTGTGTCATTTAATATGATAATAAATCCAGTGAATTCTGAGGTCAATGGCTATGCAAAAATGATGCTGGGATTTTAGCAGTAGGAATTGCTTAAACAAAGATCAGGATTTGGCTCGTGCTGCAGAAAGTAATGGACAAAAAATCAGAGTTCATAGTGCAGTGAATGGTTTATAATAATACCACTTTGAAGTGCTTAAGGTATTTAGTTGTCTTTTGAGGAATTAGCCAGAAAAATGAGTTTCCAGGCATGTTAGTTTATAGTCTTCACTTTTTTTCCTCCATCACAGTTTGGCATCCTTGTAAACCTGCCCTGTCCAGAAATACCCGATCTCATGCTAAAAACTTCACAGCATGTTGTCATTTTTAAGGTCTCTAACTGTATTTTGTCATTTCAGAAGGTGACCAGAAGTTCTTTTTGAACACAAAAGTGTGTTTCTTTTCACTTGTTACAACAGTTGGCCTTGCAAAGTAACCAAAATACATGTTTTCACTAACCAAATTGCTTGATGGGTCAATCACAGCTTCCTTGCAGGGAGCTTTATGAAATTCTGTGCTTCTTGGTTTCACCATTATGTTTACAATTTGATTGTATGTTGCTATAGGATACATGCCATCACTTTCAATGTTACTTTTTTTCTTTCATCCCATGTCCTCTCCTGTCCTTTTCATTGCCAACAGACATGTCAGCAGCAGTGACAGAGTGGGAAAGCCCTACCGTGGTGTGAAGCCAGTGTTCAGCATTGGAGATGAAGAAGAATATGATACTGGTACACTATCATTTTCATTTTATGTAGGTGAGGCAGGAATCACAGAATCACAGAACATTAGGGAGTAGAAGGGACCTTGAAAGATGATCTAGTCCAATCTCCCTGTGAGAGCCGAATCACCTAGATCAAGTCACATAGGAACATTTCCAGGTGGGTTTTAAGCATCTCCAGAGGACGAGACTCCACAACCTCTCTGGGAAGCCTGTTCCAGTGCTCTGTCACCCTCGCTGGGACAAAGTTCTTTCTCATGTTTATGTGGAACCTCCTATGTTCCAGCTTATACCCGTTGCCCCTTGTCCCATCATTGGATGCCACTGAGCAGAACCTGGCTCCATCCTCCTGACACCCATCCTTTCCATATTTATAAACATTCATGAGGTCACCCCTCCATCTTCTTTTTTCCAAGCTCAGAGACCCAGCTCCCTCAGCCTTTCCTCATCAGGGAGATGTTCTGCTTCATCATCTTTATGTCTCTGTGCTGGTCTCTCTCCAGCAGTTCTGTGACCTTTTGGAACTTAGGGGCCCAGAACAGGACAAGGAATGATAGTTTTAAACTACAAGAGAGTAGGTTTAGATTGGATATTAGGAAGAATTTACAATGAGGGCAATGAAATATTGAAACAGGCTCCGCAGGGAGGTGGTGGAGCTGGAGACGTTCAGTGTCAGGAAGGATGAGGCTTTGGGCAACCTGATATAGATGGACATGCACCTGCTTATTGCAGGGAGATTGGACTTTGACCTTTAAAGGTCCTTTACAATCCAATACGTTCTATGACTTTGGCAGAATGATAAATTGAAAGTATAACAGCTGTAATAATTGCTACTTGCTTTAGGTGGCCCTGCTTGCATAGGAGAGTTGGACCAGATGGCCTCTAGAGGTCCCTGCCATCCTGAACTATTCTGTGATTTAGTGAAAAGAGGATGGACTTTGTTCCATTCCTTTCAGTTTCATAGTGTGTTTTAAGAAGTGTCCTTCAGAGTTATTTCTGGGAGAAATTTGTATTGATTTAATACAGTTAATTGGTTTAGATTACAAGAGTTTAAGCAATGTTGTTATGTAGCACCAAAATTAATAAGTCTTAGCAAATATGTGATAGCACTTGCAGAAGAGATCTGTGCTGAAATTTTTGCCTTTGATTATGTTCTTCAATGTCGTTATAGAAGGAGATGAACCCCAAGACAGCAAGTTTTGCTAATGATCTGAGGTTCTTCAAGGTAGTAAGGACAGACAGAAGAACTGAAGGAGTCTTTATGCAATAAAATAGCACATGAAATTCAGTATAAATTAATGTCAGCAAGAAACATGGGGGGTGAAAAAATCTAAAGAGTTCTAGTTTCAGGTACAAAATGGTAGACTAATTTGGCTGTGTCCAGGAGCAGTAGGTTTATAAAAAGTGCTCAGTAGTGCATAGTCAGAAATGCAAATCAAACTATAGGGATTACAGGGAAAGGAATGGAAAATAAAACTGAGGTTATGTTACTATATAATCCTATGTGTCACCCACATGTTGACTATTTTATGTCTCAATGCTCTAACACAGGAACAATGTGTTTGAACAGGAAACGGCTCAGAGGGCAATTAAGAAGGCCGAGGAAAGGTGTGAAATGGCTTTCCTGACAGGCATAACTGAGTTAGGACTTTTATCATGTGAAATAGTGGTATTTAAGTGAGGAAGAGTGGCCCAGAGAAATGATGCCTAGCCTGGAAAGGAATCAACAGGTGTTTATTTCTTCTTTTACAAGAAGCTAGAAGCCAGGAAAGGAGGCATTACTGGAATGTAGTTCATAAGTTTTTCATAATCCTTGACAAAAAAATACTGGTGGTGTAGATGTAAGAAGTTTACTTGGCTTTAAGGCAACTTCGGACAAGTCCACGTAAAAGAGATCTGTTAAACTTTGTGAATGGACAAATACCAGCCTCAGGAATCCTCCTAGCTGAAAATAGTTGTTGAGAGAGAATTAAAAAAAGAAATACCAGATATAGATATATCTATCTTTTTGTTCTCTCTGAGTAACTGTTTATGGCTAGGTAGTCCTTGGTTTTAACCACTGTAGTTATTGTGGCTTTAAGTGAATTCAAAAGTTGTCTGATACTTTGTGAAATTTTTTATTATCTTTTTACCTCCTCCCTTCAAAACAGATGAAATTGATAGCTCCTCAATGTCAGATGATGATCGAAAAGAAGTCATCAACATCCAAACATGGATAAATAAACCTGATGTGAAATATAACTTCCCTTGTAATGAAGTAAAAGAAAATGGACATATGTTTCCCAGGTACTGGAATTAGCCTTAAGCTTAATGAACATATTTTTCTTGATACACAGTAAAAACAAAAAATAGGCAATTAAGGCCAGATTGACCCATTGCAACCCAGTGCAACATTACAGGCTTGCAACAGAGAGAGATCTGGGGGGATTGATTGATTGATCATTGGCTCAATATGAGCCAGCAGTGTGCTCAGGTGGGCAAGGCGGCCAGTGGCATCCTGGCTTATATGAGAAATAGAGTACTACAGAACTACAGAAGGGATTGATACCCTGTACTTGTCATTGGTGAGGCCACACTTTGAGTACTGTGTTCAGTTTTGGGCACTTCAGTACAAGACAGACATTGAGGTGCTGGAATTGGTCCAAAGGAGGGCAATAAGTTTGGTGAAGGATCTGGAGAACAAGTCTTATGAAGAGCAGCTGAGGGAGCTAGGACTTTTTAGTCTGGAAAAAAAGGACACTTACGGGAGACTTTATCACTGTCTACAGCTACCTCAAAGGAGGTTGCAGAGCGGTAAATGTGGGTCTTTTCTCACAAGTAATGAATGAAAGGACAAAAGAAAATGTCCTCGGGCTGTGCCAGGTGAAGTTTAGGTTAGACATTAGGGAAAACTTCTTCATTGAAAGGGTTATTAGGCATTGGAGTGGGCTGCCCAGGGAGATGATAGAGTTGCCTCACTGGATGTGTTTAAAAGTCATGTAGATATGGAGCTTAGGGACATGTTTTAGCAGTAGGCTTGGTACAGTTAGGTTAATGGTTGGACTTGAAGATCTTTAAGGTCTTTTCCAATCTAAACAATTCTATGATTCTTTATGCTAAATTATGAAATGAAGGTGCAAAACAGCCTAGAACGAAATGTTACCACTGTATTTGCATCCTTATATTTGTCATGTTATTGAATGATAATAATGTGTAAATCATAGTATGAAGTTTTGCTTTACAAAGAAAGATAGTTAAAAATATTCATAGGCTTATTTTTAGACCAGGTAGGCCAAGTACCTTCTTGGCTTCTTATACTTTACACACCCATCATGCCCCTAAGGTTTGTTGACCCTGGGAGTCCTACAAGAGAAGAACATGGTGCTTATCATATTTTGGTTTCCCCAAAGATTACAAGTCCCATGTAATATGGATACCAGAGAATTACAGTGGGCTTTCTTTTGCATCATAGTCTATTCTCATCTTTTCTTATTAGATTTATATAGTGTGTGATTAGTAATCTGTCATAACACAGTTTCTCAAACTGAGTTGTAACTCAACTAGCATGTTCCCATGACTAGTTGAACCATGGATTGCTTCCATGAAGAAGGCTAAAGCTGGTCTTCAACTGAGCTGACAGTTCGTCATCTCCACATTAGCACTTGTACAGTGATTGACAATCACAGGATGCCAACATGTCCATTTCGCTTAGGGGTCTGATGCCCTGCATCAGACAACTCCACAAAGTTGCTGCTCTGTAAACAGAGGGATGGGTCTGGGGTGTAACTGAAGGATGAAAGAGAGTCTGGAGGCTTTTTCCTTACTCTGTGCGTGGCATGACGTGTTACTGGTGATTGTGGTCTTTGATAGCATTGGTGGCTGTTATGTTGAGGTGCTGGCTTTAGCTGCTCACTACAGTGTTGTATGCTGATGAAGGTGCCATGCTTGTTTTCAAAAATGGCTATGATACTTCCAATTTTCCTTAAGTACTGTATTTTGTAGACTTTTCTAAATTACAGATTTTTAACTATTAAAACTGTTTCTTCCATTTAGGAAATTATTTATCTGTCTCTTTTCATGTAGATAAATGTTAGAATTATACTTTTTAAATAACTGATGTCTAGTTCATTAGCAAACTTAAGTTTTATTTCTCTCTTAGTCATCTTCTAGTAACAGCAACTCATATGTACTGTTTGAGAGAGATTCCATCACGAAAGGGCCTGGCTTACATACAGTCTCGACAGGCACTCAACTCTGTGGTCAAAATCACATCAAAGAAGAAACATCCAGAACTGATCACCTTTAAATATGGAAATAGCAATACTTCAGGCATAGAGATTTTGGCTGTTGAAAGGTAAGCCACTTCAGTAGCAGAGATATAAGTAGTAATGAAGACAGAATGCTGTCAACTGTAAATCAGGGGTGAGCTCTAAGTCCCAGAATGGAGTTTAAAAGTAGTACTTTTTTAATTTAGGAATAGACAATTCTGATGTGAACTAGGAAAAAGATCTGTTGGCAGAACAAGGAGAGTTTACAGGACCCACATGAAAGGAGGAACAGCATGGGCTGAAACAGCAGTTGTAGGGAATGGGATGTGTGCAAGCATTTTCTTTTTGCCATGTCTTTTTGTAATATGTGAAAAGGGACAACTGTCTGCAGCCTGGATGTATGGATAAAAATATGGATTTCTGAAGAGTAGGATTTAATAGAGTAGTCTTTCTTCTGTGATGTCTTTTTTTGAGATATCTAACTCCTCCTATACACTGTACAAAGAATCATATAATCATAGAATCATTACGGATTGGAAGGGACCTCGAAAGATCGTCTAGTTCAATCCCCCTGCCACAGCAGGATCACCTAGACCAAGTCACACAGGAACACATCCAGGTGGGCCTTGAACATCTCCAGTGAAGGAGACTCCACAACCTCCCTGGGCAACCTGTTCCAGTGCTCCATCACTCTCACTGTGAAGAAGTTCCTTCTCAGGTTGATGTGGAACCTCCTGTGTTCCAGCTTACAACCATTGCCCCTCGTCCTATCACTACATGACACCGAGAACAGCCCAGTTCCATCCTCCTGACACCCACCCCTCAAATATTTGTAGGCATTAATGAGGTCACCCCTCAGTCTCCTCTTCTCCAAGCTAAAGAGACCCAGCTCCCTCAGCCTCTCCTCATAAGGGAGGTGCTCCACCTCCTTCATCATCTTCGTTGCCCTACGCTGAACTCTCTCCAGAAGTTCCACATCCCTCTTGAACTGAGGAGCCCAGAATTGGACACAATATTCCAGGTGTGGTCTCAACCTCAAAACATTGAATCCCTGAAACCTACTTCCTGAACATTAGATATTGCCATGCTTAAGACTGGGGAGGGGAAGTCAGGGGGATGGATGTCTTGGTTTTTTTCCGTTGTGGTAGCGTGTTGTTTCTTGTCACAATTTTACCAAAGTTGCTGACTCAGCTGTATATGTTTTTATCCTCTTCCTTGGGGAGGACTGCAAGCTCTATTCTCACAAGAAGTGGGAAATGAGTTTCCTAGCTAACTGCAGAAGTTGCTGTATGCCTTTTGCTACTTAGAATGAAATTAGTTTGGTAGTAGATGAGACAAAAATAAAAGTGGGGCAGAAAACTTTACTGTTTCTTGAATTACTTCATTACCACCTTGTTGACTGGAGCAAATCCAGAGGAGAAAGGATCGTAAATTAATGATCAAGAGTTATCTATAGGAATTAAACAAGAACCCAAAACCAAGGACTGCCATGCTTCACTTGGACAGTGCTGTCTATAGAAACCTTGAACTGTTTGATCTATCCCATTGTGAATTAATTAAGAACTTTTCTTTTCCAAGATGGCCTGTGAAGAAGTCATCAGCAGTTGTAGGTTCACAAATGGAAAATATTTCATAGAATAAATGGGAAATAGTTGTTACTTTTTAAGTAGGCTTTCATTTTAATGTATTTTCCTCCTTCCTCTTAGTTCACGCCAGAGGAAAAAGCAAAACGAGCTATGGAATTGATACTCAAACTATTTAATGAATTAATGCTGTCTTTTTATAATCTTTTTTTTAAGGTATTTGATTCCAAATGCAGGTGATGCTACCAAAGCCATAAAACAACAGATCATGAAAGTATTGGATGCCTTGGAGAGCTAATAACTAAAGACTTTGTAAAGAGCAGTTTATAAAGGAGCAACCAAGATACTGTATATGGACACAAGCTGACTGTTTTCAAACTGAATACTAACTGAAGACTATTTTTCTGTTTGCTGATGGGTGTGTCTGAATAGCAGAGTAAATTATTATTCTGAACAGGTTTTTTGTATTTTCCTTTTTAAAGAGATGTTTATTATGAAGGTCAGTTTGATTCATTTTTAATATAGCCTCAATGTGAGTGTTCTGCATCTTTGCAAGCAAAATGCATCTAGGTTCACATTAAGTGTGTTAAAGGCATGAAGCACTGCCAGATAGAGAGAAGCAGTGGAAAAAAGTGTTTTTTAAACTTCTTACTTCAGAGTAAAATGTCTCCATTACCTATGGTCTGTGGATTTGACTTTTGCCTCCTGGGTTGTATCAAGGACAGTTTAAAAACTGAAATTAGAAAAATCAGAAACACTGGTTCCATCTCATTAAAAATGCTTAAATCTGGGATGCAGATAAATGACAAAAATGCCAGCAATTTGTAAACCTAAACTTTTAAAAGTTGCATCACTACTAAGCTAAATACTTGGTATTGGTGGCAAGGTTATCTTAAATACCAAACTGAATTGTGCATTATAATCTTCAGGTTTGTGAGGCTTTTTTTTTGCCTTTCAATTATGCAGAATTTTGCATATCATAGGTTGAGGCTATTTCTCTTGTAAACAGTACATGCATTAAAATGGAAATTACTGCTTCATGCCAGAATATGACCATCAAAAGGAAGTTATCTTGCTTCTCAGAAGCAAAATGTCCAAGACAATAGTTACACCTTTAAAAGCATTCAGTTGAGCGCAGAAGTGTGTCTGTGCTGATTTGACGATGTGTTCACCAGCAAATCAATGCACACAAATAAAGTGAAGAGTGGTAAATACCTGTATTTGTTACCTGTTGCCTTTACATTCTTTTAATTAACACAATCTCAATTAGTTACTGTTTTGAGGGATGGCAACTATGTCGTTGTTTGCCAGCAGCTTTCTACTTATTCCATGAATGGTTCTCTTGTTAAAAAGCTCAATGCAGGAGTAGCCTGTTGCCAAGGCAGCGCATCTTTGCAGACTGATGTGGAAATTACCAAAACTGTGAACTAAATTAAAATGTAATGGGGATTAGCTTTGCTGTGCAAAGTCTTCTGGGTATTTGAATTGGTACATCATCAGGAGGTAAAATAAATTGAACTGACCTTTAGGAAAAACACTCATTCTAAGTTATTTTACTAGAAATCAAACTAGGGCACCTTAATTCTTGAACTAATTCCTTTTTATTTTTTTTCTTCTTAGTATCTCAGTTAAACATCAATAGAACTTGAACTGTTGAAGATACTTGCATGAAATTGCACCTGGGCCAACACTCCTGTATTTGTAGTTTTGCCCAGCAGCTGTTGTATTACATTTTCCTCTTCCTAATCCCTTCTGAAAACATTCTGAAGAGTCTCTAACTCTGTGCCTACTTAAGCAATGAGATTTTTTTTCATGTAAAGATGTTTGTGTTACTGTTTATAAACTACATTGTAAATAAACCAGTACAATTTGAACATAACCTGTCAGAAAGCATTTAGTTGCATGCTGTATAAATTCTCCAAATCAATTAACAGTTTCTCCTAAAGGTACTTCATTAAATGGAAGCAAAATGAAAGCATTAAATGGAAGTGAAAGGAGCTGATTATAGGTCATAGGGAGCTATCATCAGTGAAATCTTCATGTAAGTCTTACGGAATTTAATCTAATTTCATGAAATACTATTGGATGAGACATAGTAAACTTTTATAGGAAGGTCAAAATGAGTGAAGTAATGGTCAAATTATAGAAAGGATCTATGCATAGGTTTCAGACTTCTCAGCATCATGTTTTTGTAGTCTAATAATATTGAAAAAAAATGATACAACGTCTTTATCCTGGGAGAGGATTGTGAAAAGTACACAGTTGTTAAACAGGTGGACTTGGGTACTAAATATCGAAAGTGGGTAATGTGTGTGTGGGTGTGTCAGGACAACAAATACAGAACATCTAGGTCTACAGTAAGTATAGCTGCAGTGAGTCAATCCTTCAGTCTGTTCTGCGTACAAATGTATAGTCTAAGCCATAACGATGCTAATTATTTGTAATTTTTGAGGTAGAGGGCAAGTTATCAAGAGAAATTTTGTCTTACAATCTCAGTCAAAGCTACTAATAATTTCAGAGATATTTTATGAATGTCTACCCAGAACTGAAAGGCTACTGTTGCCTCTTGGTGTACCTATCTGTGGTTAGTGTATTCATTATACAGCTTGCATTGTTAAGCAGGTTATAGTAGGGATTGTCGGGTTTTTTACAAGAACAAAAATCAAAATGATCAGAATGCTACTTCCTGTGCTTTTCATTATCAAGGAATTTTTTTGAATTATCTGCCAGATGTTTGCATATTCTTATTTCATTTTGCATGCACTGTCATTTGTATTTTGATAGGACAGCTGCTGTGTTGCTGGGGTTTTACTTTCTATTATTATTTGGTTTTTTGATAGAAATTATGTCTGTAGCAGGGAAGAAGCACTTCTCACAATAAGCTTTCCTGTCAAATGGTCTTACTTTTGTTTCATAGCTAGGGTCAGTGCTTATGTGCTTACTGGTGGCACTCTCTTTTAGATGCTTGTCTGTATGAGAATCTGTGCAGAGCTTTACAGCTTTGCCTGTATTACTCATCAAAATATTCTGGCTGTGGAGAATACATTCTGCATGTGATTTTACTTACAACACCTTCTCCAGATGTAAGCAAAGATTATTTGCTGTTCTTTGCATTTAGTTCCTGCGTAGGCCTAACACATGGGGTCTTAGCAGTGTTTGTAGCTTTTCTTTACTACTGCAATTCAGCTATATTTTCTAAACTTATGACACTAACAAATAACTCCTTTTCAGTATAGGTGTATCAAAGAATGGTTTAGGTTGGAAGGGACCTTAGATATCATCTAGTTTCAGCCCTACTGCCAGGTATTGGGACACCCTTCACTAGACTAGGTTGCTTAGAGCCCCATCTAACCTGGTCTTGAAAACTTCCAGGGAGTGTGGTGTAGTGAAGAGCTGCAAAGCTCACCTTTCTGGGGAGGAGGGTGGTGGTAATATGTAACTTTGGGGTGATTTAGTGATATTTTTCTTTATATTTGTTTCCAAGTGCTACTTGAAAAACACACTGTGTCTCTCTGAAACAGGGAAAACACTGGCTTTTTACCTTATCCCTCCAAGGGATGCTACTGCTTCACTGGTCTGGTTAGTGTCTTCCTTATTTTGTGCTCTGCCCTAACCTTGTGTGAACTTGTGAGGCAGCTGGTTTTCGCACACAGAGCCCTACGAAGTATGCTGTTCAAAGGGAAGAAACAAATGCAGGGTTAAATATGTCAGTGAATGAATGCACCTAGCTGAAGGTCCTGAATGCAAGGAGATAAGCTGAGAAATCTTGAGAAAGTTAGAAACAAAGCTTGAGAAATCTCTATATTTTTACTAATAGTTTACTAAACTACTAACACCTACTAATCAAAAATAGCGCATGGAAATTTACTGGTGTACACAAAAGACCCTATAAAAGGAAGTTTGCTGTAAAATAAAGGGCCTTCAGACTAGCCCTCAGATTTGTCTTCAGATCACCACTATCTTTTTCAGTGCACAGCAAATGGCACCTAACCAGGAACTGGAACTTCGAGACCTCCTGGACTAAGGGAGATGCTGCTGGAAAGTGGGACTTGGAGAAAAAGCTGCAAATTGCTCAAAGCCAAATCGATCTACTAAATCTGGCGAGGTGGTGCCAAAGAAGCCTGTGCACAGCCTAATTGTGCACAGCCTAATCACCAGAGAGATGGTGAGTGATTGGGGACTGGAGAGATGGGTAGTACTTCTTCCAGACAAAAACAAATGCTGTTAAAATTATTTAAAAAAATATTAGCTAAGCAACAATGTTTGTATAAAGGCTCTGACTTGCATCTGATGCTGCATTGAGTGCAAAGGCATGATCCTCAGATCAATTCTAATAGTATTGTGGATCTGGCAGCTTGGGATGAAGCTGGGTCCATTTATGGGATCGGGCTACTAAGGGAGATGCTATGGCAAAAAATCTCCTAGCTATTTAGATAACAAATTATGAGGTTCTGAAAATGCTTGTTGGCATTGAGAATCATCTGGTACCTCCTTAAAAAATTTCTCAACAGATGAAACAAAAACGAGAAAGAGGGCCAAAGAAAAAGGAAGCCAAATGCTCTCTTAGAATCTTCAGCTTAGGATCCATTCAATCCAGGGGGTGGACTGTGAGAAAGAATTAGATTTATGTCCCCCTGACCCACACAAAGCTCACAGAAAAGTTAAAAATGAAGCAAAATGTCATGACATGTGGGCAGAAGTGCCTACGGAGGCGAAAAAAGTGGCGATATAGATGTTTTACAAGTATTCGTGGTTATTTATGAGTCATAGAAAGAAGCGCAGTGGCAAGCTATATCATATAATTTGGTAAAAGATACGTGTCAAACAGTGAAAGATAATGGTTTGAGAATTCCTTCTACCTTGAATTTTTTTCATACCACTGCTGAGATTTATGTGTTAACTCTTCAAGATTTAAGAGTGCATGTTATCTTTTTGCAAGCTGCAGGCTTCCTGTCCAGAAGTAGGCGCACAAAACAGTTGCATCTTGGCCCAGAGCCACGAAAGCAGGCAGGCATGCAGATGGTGCCAGCCCAGGTTGGGGGTGCGTGTGGGGCTCAGGTGAACGTGGTGCAGGGCATCAGTGGAGAGAGAGGCAGCTGCAAAAGCCGAGCAGAAACACCATGAGCGGTGGTCAGACTCGGAGTTGTAATCCAATACAGTGCCGAGTTAGGTCACTTGGTTAAAGCATGGGACCATAACACCTATGAATTCAAACCCCAGGTCAAACACTGAGTCTTACCACAATTATAAAGTTCAGTTCAAATGAATTTTTGCTTGTATTTTAACTTTGATCAAAAAAACCATATACGTAGCAGCGATGGTCTTAAGATGGATAGAACCATGGGACTCCTTTAAGGGAGAGAGAGCGGTGCAGGGGACAGAGAGGGAGCTGTGGTGCAGGCATCCCTCATGGCCAGCATTTGTTGAGGCCAGCAGCTCCTACCCCCTTTTCTGCTGCCCACTGCTGAGAAGCGTGGGTCTGGGACTCCTTTCCTCCCTCCCCTCCGCAACGCGCGGCGCCAGTTGCTGGAGGATTCACCCCTTCCCTGCCACCACGACTTGTATATTGTTGGATTTACCTTTAAGTTTGTTTGTAAGTAAACAATGGAGTATTTGCTTGCCCTGTTGGAAGGGTTACTGCTATTCCAAAAAAACAAAAAAAGGGGAATGTAGGGAGAGACTCCATTAGCAAGAACAGACAAAGCTTTACATGTGGTCAATCCATTTCCATTAATAACCTGGGGTAGAGATTATGCTTGTGTTTCCACAGATGCCGGACGCTCAGCTACTGAGTCATGATTCCACAGGATGATGGATGGTCGATTCCTGGGACATTTGGGTTCCTCATTTACCTAGGCAATCATTGTCTCCTCAAGAGCTGCAATGGTTAGGATCAGTACAAATGGACTGGTGTTCGAAGTCCCTTCCAATCTCTAATAATTCTATGATTCTATAGTTGGTGGCACCACCCTGGCAGTATATAGAAATCAGTTGCTATGGTGTAATTATACGTCAAACATCATATCAAGATCAACTAATATGCCCTTGGTATTACCTAAAGGTGTATTTCTGATATGTGGAAATTGTGCCTGGGTGAGTATTCCAGCCTACATTAAAGATGGATCATGTTCCTTGGGCAGATTGACATTAATGACTCCAAATATGACAATGATAATCACTAAGCATAAACATTATGGTAGAATTAAAGAAACATGCATGCGCTTGATAGCAAATGTAAGGATGAAGTTGACTTTTGGAACACAGAAAATATAGTAGTAACAGCCTTGTTAACACCTGGATTTGCAGCTGCTAGAGCATTAGGTTTGTTAAATAAGTTAGGATGCTGGCTGGCAAAACAGACTAATGCTACTTCTATGGTTTTATCAGGATTATCATTAGATGTGGATTTGGTTCGTCACAAGCAGCCATAGGTTTCTTATTATTGGTACTAGGACATGGTTGCAAAGATTTGGAAGGAATGTGTTGTATGAATTTGTCAGATCATTCAAATATCAAAAGGTATCAGTATCAAAAACTATATTGCAATTGGAAAAGAGCGTATAGAAATTACAAGTTGACAATGCCATACAGAGAATCTCAAGAGTTTACTAGTGTAAAGACGCTATAAAATGGAACCCCTGCTAAATAAAGTGCCTTCAGACTAGCCCTCATATTTGCCATCAGATCACCACTGTCTGGATGTAGTTTTCAATGCATGGCACACAGCTGCAGGTAAAAGGGAGAGAGGGAGGCCTGCCAGAATGCTGCTGCATCCCTTCATCTGCTGTTATTCCTTAGGCTTAGTCAGTTTGAGATGAGGTTTTGCCATTACTGCTCCAAGAGGCTGACTGAAGTTTTTCTATTGAAGAAAGGTTTGTAACTGCTGGACACAGTGGTAGCTGTGCATTTTGTAGTGATTATGCACTTTCCATCCTTTATCTCTGCCTATGTTTTTCCTGAAACTGGCTGTAAAAAGCCCAAAATAATACATCCATAAATGAGGCAGCAGTGTTCTGTGTTAAGAGGAGCACTCTGTGTTTGAAGCTAGTAATAAAAACATATGTTAACATACTGGTTTTTACCTTAAGAGCTGCTGTTCTTGTACAAGGAGGTGATGGGGCTGTCCCAGTTACCAGTACACTGATCCAAATCTCTTGGGACCATCCCTTAACAACTGTAAAGCTACTGTGGATCACATAGGGCTGTCAAAACACATTGTTGGCACATCCACTGTGGGCTGAGCACCAGCAGACTGAGGTGCGCACAGCTGTGTTTGAGCCGTATGCTGAATGTTGGTGAGGAAAATACCATGATGGATTTACACAGGAGACAGGCTCTGTGATACCTTGGGCTGCTTCATCCTCTGGAGTCCAGAGAGCCACAAGGATGATCAGAAGGCTGGAGCGCCTCTCCTGTGAAGATGGGCTCAATGAGTTGTAATTCAGGCTGGAGACAAGGCTTACAGCAGCCTTCCTGTATTTGAAGGCGATCTACAGGAAAACTGGGCAGAGACTCTTAACGAGGGACTCTAGTGACTGGACATGGGGGAATGGTTTCAAGCTGAAAGAAGGCAGATTTAGACTAGACTTTAGAAATAAATTCATCATTATGAAGGTGGTGAGGCCCTGATTAAGTTGCCTAGGGAGGTTGTGGCTGCTCCATCCATGGATGCGTTCACGGCCAGGTTGGATGGGGCTCTGGGCAACCTGTCCTAGTGAGAGGTGACCCTATCTATTGGAACTGGATCATCTTTTACGTCCCTGACACCCTTAATCATGCCAGGAGCCTCTAATTCCCTCCGCTAAATACAAGCTGCGCCGCTCTGCGAGCCTGCAGCTGAAGATTCTATTCCCCGCCGCGCTCTGCCCTCAGCGGCGCGGGGCGAAGGGGGCGGAACTGCCTGTCCCAGCATCCCCTTCGCTCTCTCCCAGCGTATGAAGGGGCGGAGCCGGGGACGCGCGGGTATGCGGGCGGCGCGCGGAGCTATGGACAGTGAGTGTCGGGGCGCGGGTGGAGAAGCCGTTACTTCCTCTCCCACTCACTTGCCTTCCCCCCCCTTCATCCGGGCATGCGGGGAACAGGGACCGACGCAGGGTTGCACCCCGTACCCTGGGCAGCAGCCGGGCAGTGGAGCTGCACCCCGTACAGGGTGGCTCTACCGCAGCCACCCCACGCCTCGTGACCCCAAGGACCGGCCCCGTCTAGTCGCCAGCAGTCACTGGCCCCTCACGTGACCGAGGGCCGGCTGCTCCCCGCGGCCAGTGCTCCCCGCAGTCCCCAGTCCTAGCGGGGACTTGGGAGGCCTCAAGCCTGGGTGCTGCCTGCGCCGGGGTGTGAAGTACCGTGTGTTGCTACTGGGAGCTGCCCTGGGTGCTCACTCCTTGCTGCAGTGATAGAAATGGCTGTGCGACCCGGTGCCGCTGTGCTGGTCAGCTTCTCAGGCCGTGTGGTCTGAACAAACCGGACATCATCTGTAGCTCCTGGTGTTTTCTAAAAACACGCTCTTCGTAGTGATCCCAGTACTAAACCCTGGCTTACTCTGGTAGGCCTTTACCCAGTTCTGGTTTATATTGCTATGGGGTTATTCTAAGAATTGCTTTTGAAGTTTCAAGTCAGCGAGGCTAGAAGAGGTCGTGGGCCTCTACAGCACCATTACACGTTTCTCTGTATTTCTTCTACATCACAATGTTTTCTCAACAGACTTGTGGGCACGAGTCTGCATATTCGATTGTAACTGGAGTTTCATTTGGTCCTTTGACAAACTCCAAA
Organism: Rhinopomastus cyanomelas; assembly: GCA_013400115.1. Taxonomy (NCBI): domain Eukaryota; kingdom Metazoa; phylum Chordata; class Aves; order Bucerotiformes; family Rhinopomastidae; genus Rhinopomastus; species Rhinopomastus cyanomelas. The sequence goes on along the minus strand of VXBP01005472.1, from coordinate 36,402 downwards.
ACTGAGGCATAGCTAAAGTGAATGATTTCCTAGTGTTTTAAACGTTATGAGTAGGATGTTAATGACTTAATTTTATCTAGTAGACTCGGGTTTTCTGTTTTCTGTCTTTTTTCCAGAGCTGAATTGATACTGAAATATAAATAGTTCAAATGTCTTGTTTCTCTGAGCTAAATAACTTTCCACAAATACAGGAAGATTTTAGACTGATTCTTCATGGCTATCTAGCTGGGTGTGAAAGCTAACTGTAGGTACTTCTGTTCAAAATCTCAGTGACACTGTGTTTACTCAACAGACCAGATAGTAAGAGTCTCTCACATGAAAAGTGGCAAAATGAGCAGTTAATCATTTGTTTAAGCTGTAGAAACCATCTGCTTATTGATTGATTTGAGAAATAAAGTAGAAAGGAAGATATTGTGCCTGACTGTGTCTGACCAGAGGAACACTAAGGCTGTGTTGCTTGTAGCTTTTCCTTTATTCTGTAGTGATTTTCATATGACAGGGAAGGTTTACAAAGGTGTTTTAAAACTGGGATACTTGTCTCTATGCAAACAATTTTTTGGATTTATTTTTTAATGAAAACAGTGCATTCTGATGGGAGTGTGTGTTCTTTATTTTCTTTCTCTGGAATTAATGGAAGGAAGTCCAAGGAGACAAAATCTTGGGTTATTTATTCCACTTGCGTACTTCAACAGCCTGCAAATATAAATCCTGTTTAGCTGCAGTAGAGGTGATGTTGATAACACTTGCAACTATCACAGAATCACTTCAGCTGGAAGATACCTTTATGATCAATTCCAACCATTGACCTAGCACTGCCAGGTGACCACTACATCCTGTCCCTCCGTACCACATCTGTATGTATTTTAAATATCTCCAGGCTTGGTGACACTGCCATCTCCCTTGGGTAGCCTGTTCAGATATTTGATAACCCTTTCAGTTAAGAAATTGGTCCTAATAACCAGTCTGAATCTCATCTGAATCTCCCTTGGTGTAACTTGAGGCTGTTTCCTCTCATCTCTTGCCTAGAAACCAAACTGCAGCTGTGATCAAAATGATCAGGGAAGCTGTTATCTTTGTTATTATTTTTTCAATAGCCTTTTCCCAGGCCAGGTGTAATTTGAGGGATAAAAGCAAACTATTCCTGATGATGCATTAGTTGGGAAGTGCCATGTTAGGGCATGCAGTGCTTATCAGAGGATAGATGCAACCAAAAGACAAGTTTATAAAGTGTGTAGCAAACTGGAAAGGAAGAAGCAGGTCTAGGTGACCAGTGGTCTAACTTTCACGGTGTCTTATATTGAAAATTGATCTGGGTACTGCCAAGGCCAAGTGCTATGAGCACATGAGCTCTGATTTGTGACCTGAGCAAAGCAGAGGCAGTGTGTGGTTTCCATTAGCAAGCCTGAGTTTGAGTGTTTTCCTTTTGTTAAGAGAGTTTCCAGAGTTGTAGATAGACCGCAAAAACGAGTTGGAAGTGGTTTGCGTATGTGTGACTATAATATAAGCAAATTTATTCAGTTGAATATTCATTAATAAATTTAAATTTGGAAGAATTTGAAGAATTCCTAGGGGGATTCTGCTGACTGGTTTTTTTTTTTCCTTTCTACCGTTAGATTTCCGCCTCGCTCTTATTCAGCTTCACGTATCTGCTGTTAAATCAGCTAACCTTCAGCGAGCTTGTGAACTGGTGAGAGAAGCATCAGCTAACGGAGCAAAACTCGTGGCTCTGCCTGTGAGTAAAGATCATTGTCAACATAGAGGCAACAAGAGTAGGTGGAGAGCTGCCTGGTGGAAAAGGACCTGGGGATGTTGGCTGACAGCTGGCTGAACAGGAGCCATCAGGGTGCCCAGGTGGCCAAGACAGCCAACAGCATCCTGGCCTGGATGTTGGAGTAGGAGTAGGGTGGTGATAGTGCCCCCGTACTATACATTCATGAGACTGCACCTTGAGTACTGGGTCCAGTTTTGGGCACCACAGGATAAGAAGGTGCTGGAGCAGGTCTAGAGAAGGGCAGTGAGGCTGGGAAATGATCTATAAAACAGGCCCGATGAAGAGCGACTGGAGATATTTAGTCTAGAGAAGAGGAGGCTGAGAGGAGACCTTCTTGCTCTCTACAACTACCTAAAAGGAGGTTGTAGTGAAGCTGGTGCTGGTCTCTTCTCCCAGATTATTAATGGTAGGATGAGAGGAAATGGCTTCAAGTTGCATCAGAGGAGGTTTAGATTGGATCTTAGGAAGAAGTTCTTTACTGAGAGAGTGGTTGGGCACTGGAACAGGCTGCCCAGGGAGGTCGTGGAGTAACCATCCCTGGAGGTGTTTAAAAACCAAGTAGCTAGAGCACTTGAGGCCATGATCTAGCTGTTAGGAAGATGTTGGGATAAGGGCTGGACATGATGATCTTGGAGGTCATTTCCAGCCATAGTGATTCTATGATTCTGTAGCACCTACACCCCAAACCCTTTGGAAACCTCTTTAGTTACTAATGCATTGCATGTTCTTGTTTCTATCTGGATAGTGTACGTGCTGCATGAGGCTCTGAAGTAAGAAGTAAAACAGAGGTTCTGTCTAGCAGCACACTTCAGAGGGAAAACAAGTGCGGGTTGGAAGGGGAAGGAGCAGGTTGTGAGTTTCGTGGCACAGCATACTGTTTGTGTTTAAATCCCAGGCAATTCTATCACTGATGCATTCTGAATTCACAAAGGTAGGGAAATGTAATTTTCAGCTGAAACAGGTTGATTTGAAGATGAAAGAAGACAAGTGTACTGTGACTTGCTTTGCTGTAGTGATTCCAGAATAGATAGTACATGAGAAACAAAGTAGACTGAAGATATTCCTGTCAGGTCAGTTGCGGCTAAATTGAGAAGTGTGTTTTAATCATATGTTGACTCCCTTGTGTGGGACCATAAGTAGCCACTTACTCTCAATTACTGTTAATTTCTAATTTACTTATTTAGTAGGATTTCAGCCATGATTGCTTTTCTGAATTTTCACACAGATGAATGTACTGACATTGAGGTGACCTTCCCATTGCAACTTGGAGGGAAAAACCCTCTCTTGGGGGTGCACATGTTAGCCCTGTGTTCTGCAGCATCTGACTCTGGAGCACAAAGTTCTTCCCTGGATGAACTTTGTTTTACACGCAGTGTTTTCCTTCCTGCTGTTGCAGGCAGAGCAACATTCCGAGCTCCCCTGTGATAATGCAGCTCTTGTGTTACCAGGGTGACCTTTCATTACTCTGTCTGGGCCTCCTAGGTTGAGATTATCTGTTATTTGCTAGTTTCATCATGTGTACAAACTGAGTTATCCAGGCATGTTTAGTTGATACACTCAGTCTGTGAATGATGATTTATGCTTTTAGTACCTGAAGGGGGCTACAAGAAGGCTGGAGAGAGGCTGTTTACAAAGGCCTGTAGTGACAGGACAGGGGACAATGGTTTCACATTAGAGAAAGGCAGACTGAAATGGAATGCTAGGAAGTAGTTCTTCAGCAGGAAGAGGGTTGAACACTGCAACAAGTTTTCTAGGATGGTAGTTGAGACCATATCAGAAGATATTCAAGGTGGAGCTTGACAGGGCTCTGGGCAAACTGATCTAGTTGAGGATGCTCTTGCTCACTGCAGGGGGTTTGGACTAGATGACCTTTGGAGATCCCTTCCAATCAAGACCATTCTGTGATTCCTTTAGATTAGAACTTGTCAAACAAGGCAAAGGTTTTTTACAGAGTTCTGGAAAGTAAATTTTGTACTGGCATTAGGGTGTGGGCATGAAATATTCTTTTCCCTCCACTTTGTGTGAAAGTCACACCGCACAAAGAACTAATTTGCACTGAGTATCTAATCTCCCCCTCTACTCTACACTGGTGAGACCACACCTGGAGTATTGTGTCCAGTTCTGGGCTCCTCAGTTCAAGAGGGGTGTGGAGCTTCTGGACAGAGTTCAGCGTAGGGCAACGAAGATGATGATGGAGGTGGAGCACCTCCCTTACGAGGAGAGGCTGAGGGAGCTGGGTCTGTTTAGCTTGGAGAAGAGGACACTGAGGGGTGACCTCATGAATGTCTACAAATATTTGAGGGGTGGGTGTTGGGAGGATGGAACTGGGCTGTTCTCAAGGGGCAATGGTTGTAAGCTGGAACATAGAAGATTCCACATCAACCTGAGAAGAAAATTCACAGTGAGGGTGACGGAGCACTGGAACGGGCTGCCCAGGGAGGTTGTGGAGTCTCCTTCACTGGAGATATTCAAGACCCGACTGGATGAGTTCCTGTGTGACTTGGTTTAGGTGATCCTGCTGTTGCAGGCGGATTGGACTAGATGATCTTTCGAGGTCCCTTCCAATCCGTAGTGATTCTATGATTCTACACCGCTGTAGGGCAGGCACAGAGAAGCTTGCTATGACACATTAGCCATTGTATTTTGAACTTTGCTCATTGCTGAACCAGGACAAATTTGTAAGAGAGAAACAATGAGAAATGTTTTTTGGTAAAGAAATAAAACCAGAATCCATTTGAATCCAGAAATGAATGGAAAGCAGTTCACATATCTCTCCTAGTGTATTCTTACCACTTTATCTAACACAGGACTAGCTGATTTGTGCAGACAGTCAGTGGTTTTTTCCAGTGTCATCTTGCACACAGCCCCTTACACTTCTGCTGTGAGCCTGCAAAGAGCTCTGCCTGTTTTCTTGAGTCTGTAGTTCCAAATACTCCGGCACCGATACTGCCCCAGTGTCTGTATGTGGGGCAAAAACATCTACCCAGTTTTGATTATTCCAGTTGAGTAGAGTCTACTATGGTTCTTAGGAATTTTGCCTGAGTGTTTAAAGCCTAAATGTTTATTGTGCTATTCACATCTTGATTATTTTTTTTATCTTCTTTTTGCGTATCTTTTTTTAGGGGGGGTTGGTATGTGCTGTTGCTATAACTTTTGGGGAGCAAAGATAACAGTACAGGCAGCTGATTGGGCTGGGGCTCACTTACTGGAGAGTAGGTGCTGGTACTGTTTCATAGCCTGTCTGTGATCTTCAGCTGTGTTCAGGGAGTGTCTCACATCCTCACTGAGGATATCTTGGGCATTTCAAATACCACTAGCCACATAGTTTAGGCATCTACATCATTCTGCTGATCTTACTGTTTAAAGATTACATGCCTGTTCCCAAGGGGTAACAAATCTTTAACTGGAACCTAGGATAGGTGACATTGTTCACAGAATCACACTATTGCCCAGGTTGAAAAAATACTTTAAACATAAAGTCCAACCATCAACTTCACATTGTAGAGTCTTCATATCCCTAAGCACTGTGTCTACACCACTGTTAAATATCTCCAGGAATGGAGACTCCACCACTACCCTGGGCAACCCATTCCAATGCCTGATAAACCTTTCAGAAAAGAAATTCTTCCCTAATATCCAATCTAAACCTCCCATGGCACAATTTAAGGCCATGTCCTCTTGTCCAGTCACTTATCACTTGGTTGAACAGATCAATCCCCACCTTACCACAACCTCAGCCTCCTATTCTCCAGGCTGCACACCTCCAGTTCCTTCAGCCACTCCTCATAAGGCTTGTGTTCCAGACCCTTCACTATTGTTGCTTTCATTCCAGCTTCATTGCCCTTCTTTGGGCAGCCTTTAGTACCTCAGTGTCTGTCTTACAGTGAAGAGTGCAAAACTGAGTACAGTGGTTGAGGTGCAGCCTCACCAGTGCTGAGTGCAAGGGTAAAGATCACTTCCTGATCCTACCTGCCATACTATGTAGGCCAGGATGCCTGTTTCCTTGGGAGGAAATGGTGTTTAAAGAATTGTTCCAGTAAAATAGAAAGGAGTTTTGCTAAATGCATTCCTTTGCAAAGGTCCCTTTAAAAATGAAGAAATTGTGAGACATCCTTGACCACGAGCATTTCACAGTGTTGCAGTTTGAGCACTGCTAGAACCCGTAGAAGTGCTTTCATGAGGAAGAAAAGTTTTGTTGTGTTCTGGGGGACCTACTCCGGTTGCACAGGTCACGGGACCCCCTCCCCCCGGAAGGGTCTGTCTTGTGACCTGCCCCTGGGGGGTGGGCTGGGGGAGCCTATAAAAAACCGGAGCAGGGCCTCTGTTGGGGCTTTTCGCGCCTCTTTTCGCGTGCTGTGGCCCTGAAGGGAGCGCCCCCCCCGGGGC
>VXBP01005472.1:7716-22327 GCA_013400115.1 Rhinopomastus cyanomelas | reverse complement strand
GCCTCACCTCCATCCCAGGAAAGGTGATGGAACAATTTGTCCTAGAGGCTGTCTCCAGGCACATCAAGGCCAGGAGGGTCATTAGGGACAGTCAGCATGGCTTTACAAAAGAAAAGTCATGCTTGACCAACCTAATAGGCTTTTACGAGGGCATAAGCAGGTGGATAGATGATGGCAGAGCGGTGGATGTGGTCTCTCTCAACTTGANTAGAAGAGTAAGTGCAGAGTCTTGCATCTGGGCAAGAACAACCCCAGGTACCAGTACAGGCTGGGGACTGACCTGTTGGAGAGCAGTGTAGGAGAAAGGGATGTGGGGGTCCTGGTAGACAGCAGGATGGCCATGAGCCAGCAATGTGCTCTTGTGGCCAAGAGGGCCAACAGCATCCTGGGGTGGATCAGAAAGGGGGTGGTTAGCAGATCAAGAGAGGTTCTTCTCCCCCCCTACTGTGCCCTGGTGAGACCACACCTGGAGTATTGTGTCCAGTTGTGGGCTCCTCAGTTCAAGAGAGATGTGGAGCTGCTGGGGGGAGTCCAGCGCAGGGCAACCGGGAATGATGGAGGTGGAGCACCTGCCTTCTGAGGAGAGGCTGAGGGAGCTGGGTCTCTTTAGCTTGGAGGAGACTGAGGGGTGACCTCAATGTCTATAAATATATGAGGGGTGGGTGTCAGGAGAATGAAGCCAGGCTCTGATTGCTGTCATGTACTGATAGGATATGGGGCAATGGTTTTAAGCTGGAAGATAGGAGGCTCCACGTAAATGTGAGAGGGAATTTCTTCCCAGTGAGGGTGACGGAGCAGTGGAACAGGCTGCCCAGAGAGGTTGTGGAGTCTCCTTCACTGGACATGCTTATAACCCACCTGGATCTGTTCCTGTGTGACTTGGTCTAGGTGATCCTGTTGTGGCTTGGGTATTGGAGTAGATGATCTTTCGAGGTCCATTCCAATCCCTAATGATTCTATGATTCTGTGATGGTATGTAGCTCGCCCTTCACAGGGAATTCTTTCTCTTGTGCTTTGTGTATAAAACCAAAGAATTTTATTTACTTTTTGCCCTCCCTTCCCTCATCTTTCTGTGTACACAGAGCTGTTGATAATCAAGTCTATGTAGCTACTGTATCTCCTGCCAGAGATGAACAAGCATCCTATGTTGCTTGGGGACACAGCACTGTAGTAAATCCATGGTGAGTTCAGAAAAAAATCCCAAACCCACCTTTTCCTGGTTAAAAAACATGTTTTACTTAGCAGTCATGTTTCAGCCCCACATTTCCATCTCTCTTCAATGTGTCCTGTGTTCTTGGTAAAGAGCACCCAAGCTTACATTATCAAAATTGTTCTTTAAAATTGCCTGACTGAAAAGGAACAAAGAAACTAAAACTACTTTGGCAGCAGGAATTCTTGGTAGCAAAGCTCCTTAGTACCAGCTTTTAGTATGATTTAAGCTGCTGGCCTTTTTAACTTGCCCCTGAAGTCCAGTCCGTTTTGTACTACCTATGATGGTGTTTCTGTGCGGAACTGAGCCATCCTAAACAGCTTACACAAAGCTATGTAATTCCTCAGAGAACAATACTGCGTTCACATAAGAAAGAACATTTCAGCTAGCTAACAGACGTATTCTGCCCTAAGTCACGTGGGTGCACAAGAGGTGAGAGTGACCAAATCTTTCGGCAGTTATTTTTATTTCAAACATATTAACAGGTAATTCCTTTCTGGATGACTGCAAAGTGAGAAATCTTTTGTCTATGTCTTGACCTTTTGCCTGTACTGTGTCTCCTACCAGGAATTCTGTCACTGCAGATAACATTCAGTAGCTTATGTGGAGTAAAAGTCTATTCCAGTAGGACATACAAGGAGAAAGTATTAGCCTTTGCCATACATGGTTGTCCCAGGTGAGGCTGTTTCTTTCCCCTTGACATCTGTTGCATGCCCACATGCTCTGGTTCGCACAGTTGCTCGGTCCATGATTCTTACCTTTGGAAAGACACTTAGGCTAAGCATTGACATGTCACATATAAAATGTGCTGCTCTTAAAGCCTGGCAGCCATTTGTCGTGCCACAATTAGGAATTATGGTAGTTTTTAGGACAGCCCTGTTTTTACAGCTGCAGGCACCAAGGGTAAGAACTCCCTTTGGTACAAACAGCACCAACTGGACTGATATCTTAAGACCTTTGTGTTAATGCTGTGAACAAATGTGCTTGATTTTGCAGGGGTGAAGTCATAGCCAAAGCTGGGGCTGAGGAAACCATCATATACACAGATATAGGTAATGGCAGTGGTTTTTGTCGTGCTTTATTTCTACGGTCATGACACTGAAGGAGATACCGTTTAAGTCTATGGGCTTGCATGTGCAATGTTAGGGGTTGGAAGGGACCTTGAAAAATCATCTGGTCCAACCTTCTTGCCACAGGATGATGATGCCTTGTTCTCATCCCTGCTACACCTTTGCTAGATTAAAAGAACAACTCTACTTACTCTTCCGGTGTTCTTTCTTGTGAGGAAGCTGCCACTGTAGGATAGTGCAAAGTTGAGGCTTTCTTCAGCCCTGGCTACCTGGTTGCAGTGCCCTGCAGACCCATTCTCTGGAAAAGCTGCTCTTTGGCCCTGCCTAACTTCAGAGCAAGTCAGGACCTTTCCGTTTTGATGGCTGTTCTAATTGCTCTTTCTTCCCACCCCACAGATCTGAAGAAACTTGCAGAAATACGTCAGCAGATTCCTATTTTAAGCCAGAAACGTTGTGATCTCTATGGCGTGGAGTTGAAAAAGTGAAGTTGGGCAAATAAGGAAGGTCCAGTTGGCATAGTGGCTGCTTCTGTCATCCTCAGGATTCCCTCACAAACCTTCTGCTGAATGTGCCAGTTAATTACAAAACAGAACTTGGTGGTGTAATTCTAAAACAGATGCAAATACAAGTTTCATATCTTCTCTTATACTTCAGTATTTTAGGGTATTTTACTGCTATGATAAAGATGGAGATGAAACCAGTAAAACACAGCGATAGCAAACATTGCTTTCTGTACTCCATAGTGGTTTAATTACCTCTTGGGGCCTTGTTTGTGGCAGACAGAAGTGGGAACCTTGTTCTCTGTGGAAATCCTCTGAATGAATCATACCTCTATCATATGATGAATTTTTCAAGGAATTACCAGATTCATCTAGAAGCCTGATTTCTTCCACCTGCTCAGTTGGGTTGCCTTAAAGAAATTAGTTGAATGCCCAACTTGTAACTTGGAAAGCTTAACATTTAACAAAGTAAAATAGTCCAAACTCTGCTCAAGGACAATGCAAGAAGCTGCTGAACAGAACCACTACTACAGAAGAATCTGGAACAGGTTTTGGTTCATGGGTCCTGCCTGAAATTCATGTATTAAGTAAGTTCTCCTTATTGTGATCCTGGTTCAGTGCTGAGTGAGGCAGGTTGTTGTTTTGTTGAAGCTATTCACGTGCGCTTCCCCCACTTTGGCTCTATCTACTGTAACACCATGTCCAGAATCATGGGCTGTGATTCTGCTGCCTGGCAGCCTTCAGCTGAAAAGGCTGAGGGCAGGCAGGTAGAGGGGTTAGAAAACTGGTTGCACTAAGTCTTTCTGCTCAGACTCTTCCAGATAACAGGTATTAGGAGTGTGCTTTATAGAAGAAAGTTAACAGTTACATTAAGCCCCATCCAGAGAAGACGACAGGTCCTCCCATTCCAGTTGGTGACATTACCTACTCCAGCAGGCATGTTTGGGCCAATGTTTTTTCACTGCACTGTGGTGCACTACGTACTGGAACATAAAGGAACTTTTAAGGAAGAAGCCACATAGCATAAGGTGAAATGAAGATTTATTTGTTGAAAAATAAATATAGAAAAAATCAACAGTTTCTCATTTGCGTCAAATCTCCTGCATTAAATAGTGCCTCCCACATCATCAGCCTTCTTGGGGCTCGAACTTCTACAGCAGAGCAGCTATTACACATTCATTTTCCTAAACTACTTCTGTCTTTCCTTCCCCTCTCTATACTAGTTCAGCATGCAGCAGAGCAGGAAGTGAATACTACCACCTCTGGAGGACTGAAACAGTGCAAATTCTCCAGGGCTGACCAATGAGGGCATTTTTTCAAATGAAAAGTGCAGTCTACACCAGACCACAGAATGGCGGGTGCCCTGTTAAGCCAAATGCAGAGAACAGACACAAATCTGCAGAAAAAGACTTTGGAGAGCTCGGCTGAAATGTTCAATTACTCAGGACAGCCTCTAAATGCCCCCTGCTAGTAGGCTGGTTTAGGGGTGTCCGCTGTAATTTGTTCAGAAATGGAACAAATGCGAAGTTTTGGGGTTTCAACAAGTAAAGCACACTATCAGTTCTCAGTTAATACTTAAAGCAGTTGATACCTGATCTCTGTGTTTGTAGAAAACAGGCACTTTCAGTATCCATACTGTACATCTGCACCAATATGCTGTGAGTGTAGAAAACCTGCCAGCATCAACCCCTGAAACAGCTCCAGAATTTCAGCCTGCTGGAACCTAAGTTCTTTTTGAAGGACTGGCAGAAACCACAGTAATTCCTGTTGCACAAGGCAGTGTGCAGGAGCTGGGAAGCCAGGTTACAGCTGCATCTAAGCTGCTTTAAGTTCTAGCATAGGTTAGAGTACAGCCCCCTTGATGTAGGTTAGTTCCTTCAGTCTGCAGCGAAAGCCCAGTGCTCCACACCACAAATTCCAGTCCCCATTTTGGCAAACACATCTAAAATGAGCAATGGGGAGGTTATGTGGTTAGAATTAAGAGGCAAGACAACCTTGTAGAAGCGATTTCCCAACAATACCTAAGATGCAGCAGGTTTATCCAAGTCTTCAGAACCAGCTTCCTACATTATTTCAAAAGATTATTTTTTTTTAAAGCAGTTTTATGCTTCAGGTCTCAGAAGCAAGCTTTCCTCAAAGTCTACGTACGCACCTGCATTAAAGCCAAACAGCTGCATTAGCTGTTACCAATACTTTTAACAGGATTCACGTGCATGCACACAGGAATGGTGGCATCCACTCAGGTTCCCAGCGTTCCTGGCTGGATTTCCTTTCCCTCACAACTCTCGGGATCACACCTCTGTGGGTGATGGAAGCACTCAGAGCTGTGACTGGTTAATTCCATGTCCCTCAGCATTTTTTCTTAAAGGCTGAAGCGAGAGGATGACAGGAACTGTCAGTATTCATTTTTCCTAGATAGAGAGCAAGCTCCAGCACACACAGACCACCTTCCTGTTGTTACACATCAGAGAGAGATACTCAAGGTACTATTTATTTTCCCAGTTTACAGGTGATACATCATTTACAAAAAAAATTACAATGCATCCTTCCAGTGCAGTTTCAAACTAGTTCAAGAACAGGCAAAAGTCTGTGGTGATTTGGAACGCAAGGATTTGACAGCACATGCTTTTCTTCCCCTTAATTGATTGGGTGGGATAAGGAATGGGCCACAGGGAAGTTGAAGAGGAGAAAATGCCAATGAAAGTAAGGCCATGCAAATAAAAACTCTTCAGGAGAACAGGGCACATCAGTCAGTCCACCATGGTTGTTCTCAGGTGGTAACTAATGCAGACACTGGAAGTTCCAGAAGACATCTGACACTTGTTACATGCAGTGCCCTTAGAAGCTGCGAATACCTTCCAATGCCTTCAATTCTACACCACCATGATTTCAGATCACCTACTGAGCTGGGTAAAACAGAATAACTAAAGCTTACATCTACTCGCCACCATTTGAATTCTCAACTGTAGTTGCGGGGAGAAAGGAAGGTCAAGCTGAAAACACAAGCTATTGCTACATGGTGGCACAACAAGAGAACAAGACAAGCTGACCACAGCATGGTTCATTTTTTCAAAGGATCCAATACATTAGACAATTCAGCACAAGCAAATCCATGATTTCTGCGTGGAAAGAAATCCATATGAGTGCATTGTTAAGTGAGCTACATCAGCTAAGTATCAGTGTGTGGTTTATCTAGCCACATCAAACCAGGGAGAGGACCACCTTCCATACAGAGAGACCAACCCAAAGCAGGAGAACCCTCTAGGAAGCTCCTAGGTAGAGAAAGACTAGTTCTACCTGTAGAATTGACAATCTGCTGTTTGCAGAGCAGTTACTTCCTTTCTCCAGTACTTATAACCTTGGACAAAGCTACGGGGCTAAAGGAAAGGGAAACCAGTGCAGATTCTAAATCCATCATTTGGAGTTTCATCCTATGATTTGTTCCTTGTCTCACTTCATCCTGTGAAAGGCCTATTAGAAGGAGCAGATCAAGCACAGCAGTCCCTAGAGACTGAAAATAATGTAGACAGTCTATCAGCTGTTACATTTAAGCAAGAGTGCCAGAGATGACAAAGATTATATGCAAGCATGACCTTACCTCAGCAGCAACACTCGCAGCAGTGCTTCCCATTCTTGACAGTCCCTCTGAATCCTCCATTACCATTTCCCGTGACATGGACATAAGGACAGCTACATAGGACACAGTCTTTCTTCCAGTTACACCTACACTGACTGAAAGCAGCGTTAACTGACCTCTTCTCCCCAGCCATCCTATACAGTAGCCTGGGGCTCTCTGGGGTGAGGCTCACAGCTACAACATTAATTCCCTTGTAGCTGCCACAAGACTACGTTAAAGTAAGTTATACAGAGGGTGGGAGGGGCTTTAAGGGAAGATTGTGCATGCTTGCATATATTTACAGAGATTCTCTGCACATCTACTGACTTAAAAAACCCTCTATTATTAAACAGTTTGAAAATCATTTTGTTTTCCTTTTTGCAAAATTAAAATCAACCCTTAAGGATTAATTGCATATAAAAAAGAAACCTATTTTACAGCACTGACTAGTATTAACCTTTAAAATCAACCAGAAAAAAAACCCCACATGCTGTAATAGTCTTTGATAAAGCAAAAATCCCCCACAACATAATCACCCAAAGCGAACCAGCGTGAAGTTTCTATTTGCATGGCCAGAGGATCTTTCTATTGTACCTCCACGGCTTTATTTCCCCTAGCTTGCTTTAAGGTTTCTGCCGCAGAAGGAATGAGATGCAGTGCTGCATACTTCCTTGAACAACCACTCCCACAACACCTAAACATTTAACAGATGTAGTAAATGACAACACCACAAACGGGAGAAAACTAAGTTCCACCATTCAACATGGTCTGCGACAGCATCTTTAGGGTTGACTGAAGTGGGCAACTTTACTTTAGAAGGTCACTTCCTCCTAGTTTCTTTACAGTGTTGGTGGTTTCAATCCATACTTCTTCGCAACTTCTGTCTGGGCATAGGCAGCATCACAGAGTGAGTAGAGGTGGGCCATCTCCATTTCAGATTTTGCCAGATTGATAGCTTTGTTGAACATTTCAATAGCTTTATCCAGATTGCCTCTGAAACAAAACCAAGATGCAGCCCAAGTTAAGACTGGTGAAGCAATCTGCTCATCTCCACAGCATCTTTTTCCTTCAGGACTTACACTCTCCACTACTAACAGCTCCAGAGGGTTTCAGGAGAAACCAGCACAAGAATTTGTGATGACTACTAAGAAACTGGGACAAGTTCTTACCAAGCCTAAGGAACTAGGACAGCTTTTCATCTTTGAGATGTACCAAGGGTAGTAATGGGGGATAAAATTATCTCTATAGGACACCAGGTTTACTACAAAGATAGTATTGGTACAGCTAAACCAACTCTCATCTCCCTTGAAAGGAGTCTGTACAGGAAAACTAGCACAGACAGGAGCACAAATTATTTAGACATGAAACGCCTGCAAAATTTCTCATGGCATCAGTTTGTCCTTTTGGTGGTTAGACATGTACAAAAACCCAAGTCTCAGCTATATGCTCTGCTAACACCCCAAACTTATAACGCAATCACAGAATAGCACGTTAGTCCTTCCTAAAGTCTTTCTACTGTGAACTTGCAAACTGCAGTCCTGTTGGAATTAAACCCCAGATTGTCAGGGTTGAGAGTATAGCTCGGTATCCTTGGTGCAAATGGTCACTAAGGTATGCTTAAGGACTGGAAGGACACACAGGAAGCTTACTAATGATTAAGGAAGGAAATTTAAATGCAGAAGGTAACCATTTAAACATACACACTCATCTGCTAGCACAAAACTGGTGAACACCACGACTTATCAGTTCACTAAACATCTTTACGCCACACATGAGGGGAGGCTTTACCTACAAGCAACAGAACAGGTAAGAGCCAGCCTTGCAACGGGGAGAAGATCTTAAGAAAAACAGGATTCACAAGGAAATCTTAAGGATTACTGTAATGTCAAGAGCAACTAAGAACTCTTCAATTCAACCTTACCTTTGCACTTCAATTGTTCCCATGGTTTCATACGCAAAATCACATTTGTTATCGATTTCAATAGCCTTGCTTATGAGTTCCAACCCTTTGTCTAAATCTTGCTTCCACTGTAGCTGAAGTAAACTAGAAGAGAAAGAAAATTTAGAACAAATTTCACATACGTCTCCCAAAACCCTGATGACATGAGGAAAACAAACCAACCAAACCCAAACATATCCCAATTCCTAATGCAGGGTAGATAGTAACTTCAAGCCTTTTAAAAACATGTATGTGAAAGTCACTTTCAATAAGCTGTATCACCAGTTTAATGACTCTAACAGATGAGAAATTCCCTCAAGAGGATCTGTTATGAGTTTATGTAACAGAAAACTTCAGCACAAAGCAGAAATTAAGGTTAAAGTCAAATATACTTCAAGGAGGTACTCAAATAGCAATGTACACTAATGAAACTTTCCTGAAACTTGAGTTTAGAAGAGCGAAACCACAAAAATATGTTTTAGCACTAGGATGTTTTTACAAAGTTACTTATCTGGCTAAACTTTTAAACAGAAACATTCCATTCACAGCAATTCACGAAAATACACCAACTGCCCTCGACAAAAAGGATCACAAAGGCAATACGTACCCTTTATGAACATATGTAGTAGCGTTGTCTGGCTCAAGGTAAATGCATTTATCATACATTTCATCAGCCTTGCCAAACTGCTGCTGATCTGTTAGTGCCTGCATCAAAAGCCAAACCTCTATGTCAATACACAACTACATCAGGTACTAACTCTAATTAAAACCATATTGACGAGGTGAGACTGGACATAACTCTCTCGTAATAGAGAACTCCCAGAGATGTTTCAGAATTGAACCTTTGGTGAAGAAAGCTGTTAGGCTTTAAATGCACAAAGTACTGTTGACAGCACCACCTTAACAGGAGAGCCACATGCATCATGCTGAGTGTACTCCAAGGCAAAATCATTCCACAAGTTTTGTACCTGCAGGTATTTTTCCTTTCTCAAATACAAGGCAATCCCTACCTACTTAAAATCAGACATCTCACGCTACGTACTAAAATCCGCAGTATTTATTCTCTAAGAGAATAAGTAAGTCTCTATTACTCTTAGCATCTGTACTAAATTCTGCTTGACCAGTCATTTGTAGCAGAATGAAATTGGTACCCTAGTTCCACACATTTAACTCCCAAATTACCTGGATAATCCCTAATGGCCACACAAATACAGGAATTCAAGGGGAAGTGTATGCGAAACCTGTGTCCTAATAGCCACCCTTGACTCTAATCACTTATATTCTGCTCCACCAACTCCCACAGTAGAAAACCCACACCCATACATGCAGGTACCTTACTAAAGGCAGCTTATATTATTTCTGAAATTATTCTCAAAGATCTTCACACATTATCTGAAGAAACGCATGCTTTCAAAGACAAAAGGTGCAAGAGGAATGCAACTTTTTTTTTAAGAGAGAGAGAAACTTTACCTGAGCATAGAGTGCATAACCTTCAGCACACTTTGGGAATTTTTTAATGACATCTTCAAAACCTTTCATGGCTACTTGCACAGGCAAAGGATTGCTTCCTGTATAAGCTTGGCGATACTGTTCAAGAAAGAAAAACAAAACTCAAGAAAATGACAAAAACACCACCATGAGCAAAAGAAGGCTGTTCAGACTTGTACCCACTTCTTCAAGACAAGCACGCCGTGACAGCAATTACAAGTTCCACAAGGTCACATGCCTTCATATCCAACCAAATCTATTTTTAGGAATCTACCTTGTGTTCGAGTCCCTGGTAGAGTGGACTTGAGAAACAGAAGGGTGAAAGAAGGAAGCCATAAGGCCTGATAGTTGCCAACAGACTCCTCCTATTTCAAAAGCCTAGAAATTCCAAGCTTGAATTTCCAACTTGTTCACATCATGCATGCCTGCCCTCAAAAGATTCCTCAACCCTTGAAACAATTTGTTTCATATTTCTTGAAGATGACTGTTTTCCACAACATCAAAGCTTTGCAGAAAGCTACCTTATGTGGGGCAGCAAGAGTGAAGATGTGTTCCTCTACCACAAAACAGAAAAGATGACCTCCCATTTGAATCACTACAAAACAAAAGCAGCGAACACCTACTCCAACTGAAGAAACAGCTGCATTATTTTTTTACCTTATTATGGAAAGCTACTGAGATGCTTGTTACCCTACTTTCTATTAAATTTGATTAAAAACAGAGAAAGATGTATGTTTCGCAAAACTCTTTAGAAAGATCACCCAGGTGATCACCAGCACGTTACCTACCAGGGCAAAACATTTCTGTGCTTGAGCCAAGGCAGAATCGGGTCTCAACCGGATACATTCATCAAAGTCTTCCACAGCCTCTTCAATTTGGTCAAGCAGGATTTTCAACTAGCCAGAACAAAAGAAAATCCTATTTCTGTATTTAATCTGTGCTTCAAATATTTAAATAGCAATTTAGTTAGCATCAAGTTACTCATGTCACATTTGGTTCAGCTCTAGAACTGCATAGAAACCTACAACAACCAGCACTAAAATTGACTGCCATGAAGTAACCAGGGAAACCTTGGCTCCATGAAAAGACAATGTCCACGTATAAGGGACTGAGAATGTTTGTCTTTTAGACTGTTGCCATTACTGCTTTAGCATTATGCCCTGTCTCCACAACTATGTTGTATTTTCTCAAGTGACTTTGCCTGGCTGCAGTTAATGCCTCTGGACCATTTGGATGAGAAGCCCATTGGCTTTCCCAGCTTGTGTTTCAAACTTTTTTTGACATTCTCATTCCTCCACAAGAATGCAGGTCACTTTCATCATCCTCTTACTTTACAGTAAAGATACTATAAAACACTAATTTTCAATCTTGAGGGAACTTTTGTTGCCTTTAAGCAACACATAACACCATCCTTATTTCTGAACACTACAGAGATCTAATGAATTCACAGAGAGAGACATCTGCTTTGCAGAAGTCTTCCTTACAAATATGACTTCATGTAGTGTTTCCTTTTCCTTCCAGTAGGCCCAGAAATTAGTCAAGGACACAGCAGCATTGCAAGCCAGAGAGAGATGAGCTGAACAAATTCAAGTCCAGGCCACAGTACTGCAGACATTGTTATGAAAAACACACATC
This sequence comes from Rhinopomastus cyanomelas, assembly GCA_013400115.1. NCBI lineage: Eukaryota > Metazoa > Chordata > Aves > Bucerotiformes > Rhinopomastidae > Rhinopomastus > Rhinopomastus cyanomelas. The sequence continues at coordinate 10,869 of VXBP01005472.1, read as the reverse complement.
TGCTATAACGAAGATTTTCCCTCTGTGCAGATGCTGCTCTACTACATCAGGCCCCTTCACAGAGCTCCAAGTGCACATAAGCCCATTACTTGAAGTCAGTTCATGTCAATAGTGGGCTGAACTGGAGGGCAGGGAGGCTCTGCAGCGGGATCTGGACAGGCTGGAGCGATGGGCTGAGCTCAGTTGTCTGAGGTTTAACAAGGCCAAGTGCCGGGTCATGCACTTTGGTCACAACAACCCCCAGCAACGCTACAGGCTTGGAGAAGAGTGGCTGGAGAGCTGCCTGGTGGAGAAGGACCTGGGGGTGTTGATGGACAGCTGGCTGAACATGAGCCAGCAGTGTGCCCAGGTGGCCAAGAAGGCCAATGGCATCCTGGCCTGTATCAGAAACGGCATGACCAGTAGGAGCAGGAAGGTGATTGTGCCCCTGTACTCGTCACTTGTGAGACCGCACCTCGAGTACTGTGTCCAGTTTTGGTCACCACAGTACAAGAAGGACACTGAGGGGCTAGAAAGAGTCCAGAGAAGGGCAGCCGAGTTGGTGAAGGGGCTGGAGGGCATGACCTACGAGGAGAGGCTGAGGGAGCTGGGGTTGTTTAGTCTGGAGAAGAGAAGACTGAGAGGGGACCTTATTGCTCTCTACAACTACCTAAAAGGAGGTTGTAGCAAGGCTGGTGTTGGGCTCTTCTCTCAAATTAGTGATGACAGGACAAGGGGAAATGGCCTCAGGTTGTGTCAGGGGAGGTTCAGATTGGATGTTAGAAAGAAATTCTTTACTGAGAGGGTGGTTAGGTACTGGAATAGATTGCTCAGGGAGATGGTGGTGTCACCATGCCCCGAGGTGTTTAAGGAACGAGTGGACGCGGCGCTTAGGGATATGGTCTAGCAGTTAGATACTACGAGAAAAGGTTGGACTCGATGACCCTGGAGGTCCTTTCCAGCCATGATGATTCTATGATTCTGTCGCTTTGCATTCACTTCTATAGCCACAGAAATTAACCTCTTCTGCCTGACTTGGAACTTGCAAATCAGACTGCGTTGATTCTGCAACAGTTCCACATTAGGGGTTCATGTTTTTCTGCCACAAACAGTGTAAGGTATCCCTGGTGATGTACTGGTATTTAATGTTTTCTTTTAGTATATACTGAAACGTTCAAGTACTGCAACAAAACCTCTCATGTTTCTTACTTGTCCTCGATGGTGGTAAACATCTGCATTCTGGGGATCGATGTCAGCAGCCATGTTGAAGTCCTGAGTGGACAGCACAGGTTGCTGTTGCTGCATATACATACTTCCTCGTTTGATCAGAGCATTAGCCCGAAGCTGTAAAAAGAAACGCCACAGCCACTCCAGCATTCATACAGCATTCATAGAGATTTAAGGTTTCGTTACAATGCAGTGCATTTCTCATTTGCCTGGTTTCTCCCACTTACAGATTTCATCAACTCCAAACAGAAATAAATTTCAAACTGACTCTAAAATAATTGACTCCCTTGATTAATTTCAAATATGTCAGACTATGCTTCTAACTCAGTAGATTTTCAGCCTTCCCCAAAATCCTTTGTATGACAGGCGCACTATGCTTACAAACACATCAATAATTTTGAAGCAGTTCAATATGTAAGTTCAGTTAATGTATTTCTCTTATCTACGAATGGATTTATCAGACTGGATAGGCCTTTAAGTCATTCAACTTTCTCCGTTCTTTAGTTTGGACTAAGTGCTAAGCTGTTTCAAAAAATCAAGCCCTGGAAAAAACAATTTCTCAGGGAAAAAAAGACATGACAGTGAAGACATGAGAACATTCCCATTAAAACTGAAATCTTGAAAACACTACTTCTTGAATTATGCTGCAAATTTAATCATTCAACTTTTGTGTTTTCTTAACCCAAACTACAGGGCAGATGTACCGGATTCTTACCTTCACGTTCGCATCTTCCATGCTGATGACCTGATCGAGGTCTGGTTTGGCAGCATTTGCATTGCCAATAAGTAAGTAGAAAGTAGCTCGCAGAAGCAATGCTTCTGCCATGTATTTTCCCTTTGCTTCAATTTCTTTTGTGCTTTCACTGATAATTTTGTCATAGTTCTCTTCTTCCATGTACTGTTTTGCCCTCAAATAGCCAGAGCTGCAAATGATAAAAGAAAAGCTGTATATACACATGCACTCACTCCACACTGCAAAGTCAGTTCAGATTTTTCATTAAATCATGGCAAATACTGATTTTTGCTATATTCTGTTACAACATTGTAAGTAGTACAATTTCAAATATTCCTACACAGAGTCATCACAGACTAAAAGCAATCCAGGTAAAGAATTGCCAAATTATGTTGAAAATAAAGAAAAACTATTTAATGCTTTTGAACTTCAGTTTCATTTGGCCCTTGAAATTATTTCCTTTTCTATTAAGGACAGTCATAAGCTCTGCCTTAAAACAAGGAGGCTGGGACAGAATAGTGAAATATTAAACCTAGCAATGTGCAGTTTGTATGTGAAAGAATTTCACAGCAAAAATTACAGTAAGCACTGACTTGTCTTCAGCTAAGCATCCTGAATTCAATGATTCAGTCTGGAGATGAGTGGTTTAGAGAACAAGTCGTATGAGGAGAGGCTGAGGGAGCTGGGCAGGTTTAGTTTGGAAAAGAGGAGGCTGAGGGGGCCTTCATTGTCCTCTACAACAACTTGAAAGGAGGTTGTGGAGAGATGGATGTTGGCCTCTTCTCCTTAGTAAGTACCTTGGTCTAAAGTGGAGGCAGGGGACATTTGCATTGGATATTAAGAAGAAATTATTAACAGAAAGAGTGGTGAGACACTGGAATGGCCTTCCCAGGGAGGTGGCTGAGTTAAAATTCCTGAAGGTGTTTAAGAAACTTGTAGACATGGTGCTTCACACCCTGCTACAGCTGGAGGCATGTAGCGGGTTATTTTGTGTTGCTCAATGGCTTCCAAACTGACAGCAATAGTATCTTCCAAAAATAAAGGTGAAAGCAGCATAGAAAGTTAAAGCATTGTACATGTGGTGCTCAAATTCTGTTCAAAACCAGCAAAGACTCCAGAATCATGGAACATTAGGGATTGGAAGGGAGCTCGAAAGATCATCCAGTCCAATCCCCCAGCCACAGCAGGATCACCTAGATCAAGTTGCACAGAAA
>VXBP01005471.1:0-44588 GCA_013400115.1 Rhinopomastus cyanomelas | reverse complement strand
GATATTGAATTGTGGTCCTGAACCCACCACAATCTCCTACTCATCAGAGTAACTAGATGGTGGAAGGAGGTGTCAGGTGAGGGAAAACTCTACTTTCAGGGGCATTGTGATTTATTTGTAGGTTGTGCCATACAGATCTTCTGTATTTTTCTATTCAGGTTCCTAGTCTGTGGTGTTTCTTTTCTAAAATGAATGTGTAAACTTGAAAATGGTAATAATCTTTACTTTAAACCACTAATAATATATTTCTTAGTAAAGCAGTTGTTGAAGAGCAGTGCTTGAGTGCTCTGTACCACTAGTGATAAAAAAATCAGGGTAGTAATTCTTATGTATTACTGTAGCCTTAATATATTGAGCTAATAAAAAAGTAATCTTCAACACATGCACAGGAATATTCAGTGAGATGATCTTCTAACACAATTTGCTCCTGGGAGACTGATTTAATAAAGCTAGAAAATCCATGTCATCTAATGATATTCAATCCATCTTCATTGACAAGTTATTTTTTTCTATTAATGATACTACTTTGAAATGTAATTTTAAGTTGATAAATGGTGATATTTGCATCTGTTGTCAAGATCAGTTAAAAATATCTCGAGCCCTCAGCAACAGGATTCCAGACTTCTGTGTTCTTCATCTAATCAGTAGATAATCATACTGAATAGCACTCAGAAGGGGAAGGAAGCAAAAAATATTTCATCGATTTAAAAGTAGTGAATCAAAAACCTGCTCCTTCTGTAGTGTGAAAGAATTCTTTGAAAGAAAAAAGAGGTTATCTTACTGAAAAATGGAAGTTGGTCTGTATCTTGTGGCCTGTCTGGATGTTGTGTGGTTGAGTGTTTGTGTAGCATTATCTGTGTTTGCTGTTAAGTGGCATTATTGGATTTTACTGTATTGGTGAAAATGTAAAATATTAGCAGTGAAGTTACATCAGGTTTATGGATAAAGTTGCTTTTGTCAATTTAACCCTGGTTTATACAGCTTATACCCAACCATCTATTGCTTCCCATATGACTTCCACAACATGATAAATACAAGCTCTTGTGGGACCTGAAGCACTGTTACTTTTCTGAAGGAACAGAATTTGATTGTCTTCTTTGAAGTTGTTGCTTGCACTGGGCAAGACATTTACCATGAAAAATTAATTTGACAGATTTTACCCCTTTAACTGTTCAATTATTGATCACAGAATAAAAATCCTCCAACGTACTAATTATTTAAAATGATTTGTGAATTATTATGGACATATTTTGCCTACAGATTGTGGGGATTGCTATGAATATTCAAATCTATGAGCTGCATAAATCATATGGGATTGATTAATTTTCTGAAGAAGACTTGTACCATAATGAGGGAGTATGGCCTGATTTTGGCATTGTGTAGCTACACTGCCTTATGTTGTTATTAATAACCTCAAGTGTTTAGCCTAAATTTTACTTTTTACAGGTAGTGCCACTAATAACTCTGTTGCCATGGTGTGCTTAGAAAGTGAGAAAGTGCAGTGCACGAGTTAAAATCCTCATACTTTGAACTTCTCTGCAGGGAAATTATGGTCATGAAGTAAATACATGATCTTGGAAGAAGGAAAGGTGATTTTATTCTATTAGACTGTTGGGAAAGCTGATTTTTGTCCATTCCATACTTAGATGTACAAACCCACGTGCACTAGGCTGGGGTAGGCAGTCTAGCACAGATTACTTTTATCCCCACACTGTGGACAGGGGATACCAGCTGGCAATCACTGCCTGTGTCTTTCTGGTTCCTCTTTGCAGGTGATGGTTTGGGGCAGAGTTTGTACCTGATCGGAGTAATTGGTGATGATGGGTGGTGCTTTGCCTCGTGATTATAGAGTCAGAGTCACTGAGGTTGGAGAAGACCTTTAAGATCACAGAGTCCAATCAGTAACCTAACTTCACTAAGCCCACTGCTAAACTATACCTTCGATGAATCTTAGGGCAGATTGCTACACAATGTAGTTTTACATTGTTTGAAGAAGTGTTTGAAAGTCACATCTGTCACCTGCCAGCCTTCTTGCCAGCCTCTTGTACCTTCCATTCTGGTATTCAAATGGAGGCCATAACTTAGAAACATCTTTAATGCAATTTCTGAGGATCATATCAAGGAAGCAGTGTCCTTCTGTATTAAGGAATTACAAGAACAGTTAGCATTGTTCTTCTGGTGTCTTCTGATACCTCAATATCAATTTCCACTCATACTTCAGGCACACTGTCTCAGATATTTCTGTTCCAAACATCATCATCATTTGCAGCAGTACCTGCAGCATTTGCTGCTGTAAGCACGTTGGTAACATGTCATTGACCTATTCAAAATATGGTAGCGTGAATACACTTTCTCTGCCAGGTGTCTCAGTTATGAGACCGCTTATGAGTTAACAGCTGCATTTCTGTCAGCTGGGGACCCAAAAAAACAACCTCAATAAGGGACAATATTTGATAACTGTGTATTTGCCACATTGAGAAGTGGGAATACATAAAAAAACAGAATAGAAAATCGTTGTATTGAAGAAGAATGAAGAGTTAATGAATCTATCTTGTCAAATGATTTTTCTTTCAGATGCATCTGACTTTTTCCTTCAATTTACATCTTCAATATCTGAAATGCTTCTCTCCTAACACAAATACTTTTAGGTCTGACCTGGGAGTTCACGTCAAGAATTTTTTTCAATACGTATGAGAGAGAATTAAATGTCATTGTTCAGTGAAGGGATTCAGATGAGAGAAAGTAGCCTATTCTAGAGGGTAAATTGAAGTCGGTGCTCTGAATGTAGGTGCTCAACTCATCTCTCTACTGACAAGGCTTTGTGGTTAGGACACTCGGTTCTTTCTGAAGTACTTAGGTTAGTAGTTTAAGGTACCCATGCAGGAAACTATGACCCCTAATGTGAAATCCTTTTTACGTATTTTGCACGCTTCCATATTTTTGTAGACCTGCTGCATTTCTTTGAATAGTTCAGATGAAGCGGAGCTGTACCTCTGTATCCACTATGTCCTGTGTTTGAACTGCTCATTGTCTTCTTCTAGGAAGTATGTGGATATAAAGTACAGTCAGGCAGGGTAGAGAAACTAGGGTTTCAAATGGATGACAAAGAATTGCCTCATAGTAAATTCTCTGCTAAGTATGTTGAATGTTTATGAAGAGGGTACAAGAGGAAATGGATTCAAGTTACAACAGGGTAGGTTTAGACTAGATTTTAGGCAGATTTTTTTCACAGAAAAGGTGGTCAAACACTGGAATGGGCTTCCCAGGGAGGTGGTTGAGTCACCCTCCCTGGCTCTGTTTAAAGATCATTTGAATGAGGTGTTGAGGGATATGTAAGGTAGGGTAGATGGTTTGACTCGATGATCCCAGGGATCTTTTCCAACCAGACTGATTCCGTGAAGCAGCTTAATGTAGGACGTTTTATTTACTGTCTAACAATGACATAGTTTTCAGAGCTCCCAAATTCTTCTTGCTGTGTCAAATGTGAATCATTTTCAAATTACTTTTATTTTTCTAGAATGTGAATGGCCAGAAGGATACACAGGTGTTGGGAACTGTTTAGAAGTTAGAGTCTGAAGATTCAGAGAACATTTATCTGTTGAATAATTGGGACAGATCATAAAGCACAGGATGAATAGGAAGAGATCTTATGCAACAAGTAAATCTCAGTTGTATACCATCTACAGTTCAAGTTAAATTTGAAATGTCTACATCTAAATTAAATTTTTAATTGGATTGAACTGTCTCTCCTTACATCTGAAAAAGCCTAGAGATAGTTTCTATTTACTTTATGGAAAATAAATTACAGGAACATGGTTTGATAATGCCTAAGTTACCCATGGATATTTGGAACAGAATGCTAACCTTGGCTTTTTCTCCTTGATTGTTTGTGAAATATATTATCTTTCTGAACAGTCCCTGTCCTGACTGTGGAAGCTTTCTTTAATGTCTTTCGCTTCTTAATGAAATCAGGAAGACAATGTGATCTAAGAAATCAAAGACCTTGTCAAAGTACCTTCATAAACTTTAGTGAGAGATCACAAAGCTCACTTGGCACAACAGCTTTTGAAACATGAATCAACACACTTGCAGTTGGGGAGAACATTGTTCTACTCAGTTAAAGACTGTAGGCATGGCTTAATCAAGGTGAACTACCTCCATTTCTTATTCCATGCCTACTGGGTTTCTCTGTAGGCTCTGCTGTGCCTGTTGTATTGCCTGATGCAGAGGAACAATTTTCAGAGTTGCATTTAAAAGCTTGGCTTGGAAAAAACCAAACAACCAAAGCCAAGCAGGTGTCCTCAGAAAACTTTTCTAATTAGCTAACTTGGAAATTGTCTTTGTAGTGTACCAATTTGCACTGCTGTCAGACCTCAGTGCCACAATTCTTCACCTTCTGGTGTCTGCTGAACGTTACAGCTCAGTATAAGCATTTACATGTCCTTTTCACTTTTAGCTTTGCTCCTCATCAAATATTTACAGCTTAAGAAAAGCATATTGACTGTAAACAAACACACGAAAATAAAGCTGGTTAAAAAAATACCACAAATAATCACGCAAAGTCCCATCCAGGAACTGACAATCGATCCTGGGCACCAATTTCAGTGACAGCAGATTAAACACCATCTGAAAACTGATTGGGTCCCTGTTGTCCTAGCTCACCAGGCTACCCATTTGACCACTTTGGTTTCTTGGACTTTTGAGTCTAAAAAGATAGGTGGGATGTATGCAGAGTTTTGAATCTCTATTTAGGATTCTGATGGGTGAAAGGTCCTAAATACTGCTGCTATGAGCACAGGAAAGAAGTCGAAAAACTTAGGTTTCCATACGTGTTGACTTTGCACAGTGAAATCGTTCTGTTAATTGTTATCCAGTAATGCTAAGTAAAATTAACAAAAGAATTGTCATACCTTTGCAATATACCTTTGCATAGCACTTCTTTCTCTGTTGTCCCTCCTTGATGAGACAACAAGAGTGTGTCAGGCTACTCACAGCCCTCTCTAGTGTGTCTTTAGCACTGAATTTATTCCAGGAAGTTGTTGTTCTCTACCCCCAGTCTTTCAGGAGGTGCAAAAAGCTGTTGGATACTGACTGTACTTACTAGTAGTGCTTGATAATACTGCTGGCTTTGTTATAATGTTTTCTGTTGTACTCTCCAGGACACAAGTATTCTGTCCTTCAGAAGAAACTTCTCTCTGACAGTTAAGAATTGCAGAAACTCCAGTTGAAACCCGTACTGATGTGTTGTAAAAAAAAATCACCTCTTCCCTGGAGGAAATAATTTGACCTGTTTTAAAGGCACGTCAATGTTCTAGTCAGCAGCTAGACATAATGTGTGCTTAATTCAGCATTCCCTTTCACCCTTAAACTTTATGTTGCTGTGAATGATTGTTGCTACCAACAGAAGAAACCTTGGTTTTAATAAATCAATAGGGTGTAGCAAAACAGGTGTCATTCACAATCATTACGGCCTTAGCCAATGGCCCACTGACACCTAACAAATGTTTTTCGTGTCTTATTTGAACTTTGATTCAGGACTTTATACCGAGTACATACTGTTATAGTGCTCCTAAAGCATGAACAGAGAATGTTTTGAAATCTCAAAAATAAAAAACACTGTTGTGAAATAGTTACAAGGAAACTTCCTTCTTTTTGCTTTTTAAAGAAAAACTCTTTAAGTTATTAACCAATTATTCCTTGGTATATTTAAAAACAACTTTTATTTGGGTTATTACTAACAGCAGCAAGAACAACTATAAATGGATATCTTTTTCCAAGCTTTGCACAGGATCTATAGAGGCAGTGGTTGGTTGTTTCTGTAAACCAAAGGGAAAAAAACCCAACCTAGCACTTCCAGTTCTTCTGGCAATAAGGAGTATGCAAACTATTAATTGCTTTTGACACAGAGTGACACAGGCACCTTTGATATATAATTGGGAAGTGATGCAGCTTAACTAGTATTAATTTCTGGTGCAGCTGGAAGACAATAAAGAGGAAGCATGAGAACAAATTAAACAGTATATAGGTCAATCATTTTATTAGCAGTCTTCAGGAAGCACACATCTAATTTACATAATTGTATTTCTGCTACAATCAGACATACTGCTGTGCTAATACGTGTTCTTGGTGAGTCTATAAAAACATTGGAGATGGCCTTTTCTACATTAAAGTATGGAAAACTAGGATTATAAGAGCAGAAACACAAATAATGTTATCTAATTGGTATTTCAGGGTTAGCATATCCCAATCTATAAAGAGCCCAGCAACTCCACAGGTAGTGATTTGTTGAATATTTTCCCTTAAAGCAAGGATTAAGTTCTTACATCTCTCACACTTAAATGCAAATAAACTGAATAGACAACTTTTTGGTTTAAGTTAATGGAACATTTTAATTCTTAGTGACTTCTTTGCTCTGTTTAAGCATCTCTCATTTAGGAAACTTGGTTGGAGTTACTTGTTGTTTGGTTACCCTTTCCAGTTCTCCTGGAAAGAGCTCAAAATCTAAGATCTTTACAAGCAAAACAGGATGTTTCTAGTACTTTGTTTAGAAACAAAGGCAGCAGATTTGCCCCATACCATATCTCACTACAGAAACTACTAATTAGAGCTAGAAAGAGATGTCTGTGGCTCTGATACTCGAGACAGAAAAGTAATAATGAAAAACTTTATGAGAAAGTAATAATAAAGTAACACTGTCTCCACTTGGAATTACATTCTGGAGTTTCAAGCAATTATTTCTTGATTCAGTGATCTACATGAAAAAAGTGTGAACATTTCAGAAAATAGTTTTCTGTTTGATAATGCAGGTTGAACTCCAGGTATCTCTCCGTGACAAGACCGAGCTTACATCCTCTCCATCCTGCAGTGTTTGTCACACTGAGCACTTCATTAGTTTGAAAGTTAAGGGACCGTTATATAACAGGACAAGTTTATAAATGGAACAGATCTTAAGTTGTGCCCTGAATAGCAGTTGGCTTTCAATATGCACAGCAGAGGCAACCTTAATATCAATTTTAGTACTACATTTTACTTTTCTTCTATTGCTTTAGATTAAAACTTAACTTTTTCATTTGTAATACAAAGAAATAGAATGCATGCTGCTGTAGGAGTAGCTAAAGAGTTAATTAAAGCTCTACCACAACCAGCATACTGAGCTTATATCGTTAGGTTTAAAACCTTATCAACTATTAAACAAAGTGATAATGGCTGGTTTTATAAGACGCCAGACCTGACAGTTACATATGGGAAAGGTTTATATCCAAGAAAAAAGGGGTTCTGGGACAGGAATCGGCAGGGCTCGTTCAGAGGGCTTTACACTAGATTTGAAGGGGGATGGAATTGTTTCTGGATGGGCACCAGTGGAGCAGTGCTCTGGTGTTGATGAAGACCCCAAGGCTTCCCACTGTCCTAGGGTGAAATTGAAGCGCTCAGCTCGCTCCCTGAAATGCCTGTACACCAATGCACACAGCATGGGGAACAAGCAAGAGGAATTAGAAATCTGTGTTCTGTCAGGTGGTTATGATCTGGTGGCAATTACAGAGACATGGTGGGACAGCTCGCATGACTGGAATGTGGTCATGGATGGATATGTTCTTTTCAGGAGGGAGAGGTCAGCCAGGCAAGGTGGTGGAGTAGTTCTTTTTGTGAAAGAGGAACTGGAATGTATTGAGTTCTGTCCAGGGGCTTATAGAATCATAGAATCATCATGGCTGAAAGGGACCTCCAGGGTCATCAAGTCCCGCCCTTTCTCCTAGTTCCTAACCACTAGACCATATCCATAAGTGCTGTGTCCACTCATTCCTTAAACACCTCCAGGGATGGTGACATCACCACTTCCCTGGGTAATCCATTCCAGCACCTAACCACCCTCTCAGTAAAGAATTTCCTTCTAATATCCAATCTAAACCTCCCCTGATGCAACTTGAGGCCATTTCCCCTCATCCTATCATCACTAATTGGAGAGAAGAGACCAACACCAGCCTTGCTACAACCTCCTTTAAGGTAGTTGTAGAGGGCAATAAGGTCCCCTCTCAGTCTTCTCCAGACTAAACAACCCCAGCTCCCTCAGCCTCTTTTCATAAGGCATGTCTTCCAGCCCCTTCACCAACTTGGTTGCCCTTCTCTGGACTCGTTCCGGCACCTCAATGTCCTTCCTGTACTGTGGTGACCAAAACTGGACACAGTACTCGAGGTGCGGTCTCATAAGTGCCGAGTATGGGGGCACAATCGCCTTCCTGCTCCTACTGGTCATGCTGTTTCTGATACAGGCCAGGATACCATTGGCCTTCTTGGCCACCTGGGCCAATGAAGAGCGTGCTGAGAGTTTGTGGGTGTGGCTTAAGGGGCAGGCTGGCATGGGTGACACTGTCATGGGTGTCTATTACAGGCCATGAGATCAGGATGAGGACTTTGATGAGGCCTTCTACAAGAGGGTCATTAGGGACAGTCAGCATGGCTTCACCAAGGGGGAGTCATGCTTGACAAAACTGATAGCGTTTTATAAGGGTGTAACCAGGTGGATACATGATGGCAAAGCAGTGGATGTGGTCTATCTTTACTGGAGTGAGGCATTTGACACAGTCTACCACAGCAGCCTCACAGCCAAACTGAGGCAGTGTGGTCTGGATGATCAGGTAGTGAGGTGGATCATGAGCTGGCTGCAAGACAGAAGCCAGAGAGTAGTGACTAATGGGATAGTCTAGTTGGAGGCCTGTATCTAGTGGAGTGCCCCAGGGGTCGGTGCTGGGACCAGTCCTATTCAATTTATTCAATGACGACTTGGATAAGGAACTAGAGTTCACTGTCAGCAAGTTTGCTGATGACACAAAGCTGACAGGAGTGGCTGACACTCCAGCAGGCTGTGCTGCCTTTCAGTGGGACCTGGACAGGCTGGAGATCTGGACAGGGAGAAATTTAATGAACTCTAAGAAGGGTAAATGTAAAGTCTTGCATCTGGGCAAGAACAACCCCAGATACCAGTATAGGCTGGGGACTGACCTGTTGGAGGGCAATGTAGGAGAAAGGGACCTGAGGATCCTGGTGGACAGCAGGCTGACCTTGAGCCAGCCATATTCCCTTGTGGCCAGGATGGCCAACGGCATCTTGGGGTGGTTAGCAGATAAACAGAGATTCTCCTCCCCCTCTATTCTGCCCTTGTGTAACCGCATCTTGTACCCAGTTCTGGACTCCTCAGTTCAAGGACACGGAGCTTCTGAGAGAGCACTGGAACAGCCTGCTCAGGGCAGTTGCCTTGTCTGGAGATGTTTAAAACCTGCTTGAATATGTTCCTGTGTGACTTGGTCTTGGTGGTCCTGCTCTGCCAGGTGGATTGAACTAGATGACCCTTTGAGGTATCTTCCAATTCCTGATGTTCTGTGATTCTGTGAAAATAGATTCTTCATTCTGGAATGAGGTAATAATGGAAGTCGAGGTGTTTCCACACCATCTGTTTTGAATGCTAAGAATGAAATGTTGGAGGCAGCCCCCTGTTCCCAGGCTGGTCAGTACAGGAAGAGTTACCCAAGAGCACTTGCTCACCTGCACATGTAAATCAGAACTCTATCCCTACTCTCTTTTTTTCTATGAGCACTTAATCTTCACCACATTGATGCTTCACAACTGGTGATGCTTTTATGATAATATTTGCCACTATACTGGCATCTAAAAACAGAACTAATTTTTTTTTATGCCAGGCTGATGGTTTCTGGAGTTTTCTTGGGGTTTTTTTTTCCCACATAAATTTGCTCAGTTCTGAGGAAAAAAACATTTTATTTTGCTTTTTAAGGCTAGGTTCTTTAACTATGATAGTTGCTGCTTAATATTAATAGTGAACTTCTTGTCCTTGTATTGTTTTAGTGTCTATATTCATTATCAGTGCGGGGTATCCTCACACTCTTAAGGCCTTTTACTGAAGTAATTGTTTTTTTAAAAAAAAAAAAGCTAAAGTCACCCTATGTTAATAATCCAGGTTAATTCTTCCCTGTCTTTTCATAGTTTAGTTTTTATTCTGGTTTGCCATTAGTAACATGACTTTACATACCCCTAATGTAGCTTGGTAATAAAATCTTTGCACCTCATAAAGTCATTACAAAGCAGATTATGTAATTAGCAACAACATCAAAAAAATGTAAACAATGTAATCAGCGATCTCAGCGCCTGTGAAGCAGTGGCTGGACAGCCTGGTTTACATGAAGAGGCAGAGAATGCTTTCGCAAATGGATAGAGGATCTAATTCATATTTGCCCCAACAGCGGTGTCCCCAGCAAATGTGCTTATGACAGCCTGATGAGACCAAGAGCCTTTCTGAGCTCTTTCACAGCGCTGTGTGAGAGGAACTGCTAAAGGACTTCACAAGTTTCCCCGTAATAAACTAAAACAGTGGCAGAGGAATGTGGTTTAGGTAATTGCAAATGGATGCACAGAGGAAACTACTACTTAATATGGAGGGCAGTGTATGGTTACAATGACAAGAAGATAAGCCTTTATTGCAGTCAGAGCAGTGAACTACAAAAAATGTCAAAGAGAAATCGAGGGAGTAATCTAAGGTTTTTGTCTCCCCATAGGAACTCTGGTTTGACAGCATCCTTGAACGCAGGACTCTAGTACCACCTGTGTCTTGAGGTGGCAAAATTGAAAGAAAATGCTGGCAGAGTAAGGCAACAGTACTCAGGTCTGCAGTCGTGTCTTTGGAGTATTGTGTTCAGTGATCTGTTTAGATAAGCATGAGTTTGAAATTAATCTCTGGGACCTGGCTTCTCATGCTTAAAACTCTTTATCTTTGTGACACAAGCTATGGAGATTTACTCAAAAGGGTAAAGGAGTGCAATCTGTCCCAATATTCTATCATTGCTTATTTTAAACCAATTCCAAATCTCTTATTCTAAAAAAGAAAAACAAACCCCAAACCTATCTCACAACCAGGCGCTCCAGTGTTTATTTAATTATTATGATTAGTGAGCTACTTGGTGGTTCTCCCCTTTATAACTGCAACTTCTGGTAAGTGTAATAAATGATTTCCAATTAAGGACTAGCAGAACTCATGACAAGAGAAATCTTTGTCAATTTATAAAAGCAAAGTCTCTCCACCCTGGAATAAACAATGTAGAACATTAAACTACTGTGTCAGGAGCTTATGCTTAATTAAACTTACACTAGCTAGGTCATTCTTTATTGTTTAATAGGTATGATTTTTCTTTGTTAAAGTAGATTTCAATGGTGTTTGTAGAAAGGACAGACTTCCTGCAAACTCCTGTATTCCATATCTGGTTCCTTTCAATACCTGAATGACTTGGAGTGTTTATTAATTTATTCATTATAGTTCATTTATGTTAGCATATAAAGAGGAAATTGGCCTAAACCAACTCTTGGCTGTTTGTTAACATGTAAGAGAAGACAAAATTACTTACTTCAATTGGAATGCTTGTGATTCAACAGGTAAAATGGCCTTTGTGGTTTATTAATATCTACAAATATTTGAGGGGTGGGTGTCAGGAGGATGGCACTGGGCTGTTCTCGGTGTCATGTAGTGATAGGACGAGGGGCAATGCTTGTAAGCTGGAACATAGGAGGTTCCACATCAACCTGAGAAGGAACTTCTTCACGGTGAGGGTGACGGAGCACTGGAACAGGCTGCCCAGGGGGGTTGTGGAGTCTATTTCACTGGACATATTCAAGACCCAACTGGACAGGTTCCTGTGTGACTTGGTTTACGTGATCCTGCTGTTGTAGGCGGATTGGACTAGATGATCTTTTGAGGTCCCTTCCAATCCGTAATGATTCTATGATTCTGTGAGTAACATCTGGATTAGAACACTTCATCCACTGATTTGGTTTGCTCAAAAGCAATAACAAGTCTTATTTGGCTGGTGGTCATCATCTCAGCACTCCTCAGAATAACTCATCGTTACAAGAATCTGTCCTCTGAGAAGTAAGCCAAAAGAAACAGAAAACTGCTGTGTTGAGCCATGACTTTTTTTTAAAAAAAAGACAGCATTTTTCATTAGATTAAAAATAACTGAATTTAAATTTCGTTTCTGGCTTTGTGCTCATGCTGGGAAGCTTTTGTTAATAAAAATAGACTCCAGTTGTAACAAGCAATGATTATGATCTCTTCACCTAATCAAATTCACAAAGACGTCTGGTGTAATTTCTGTGGTCTAATCTAGGAAGTTTACTCACGGACGCCCAGCTTTTTTTATAAAACGATGGTAAATGTGGTATCTGATGCTGTGAATTGTTTTACACACTGCCTTTCCTTTCAAAGAACATTTAATCAAAACCAGCCAATGATATGTAATTGTCTTAATGTAAACATGTCTGTGGTGTAGGTGATCCTGCAGGGGGATTGGATTAGATGATCCTACGAGGTCCCTTCCAATCCCTAATGTTCTGTGATTCTAAAGGGGTAATTTTTGAAGTGACATTTCTTTTGGAAAAGGCATTCCATTGATTTTTATTGTTTAGTCTTTTTAATCTCTAATGACTGTTTCTTTGGTACCTCTGGCAGGTTGGAGGCATTAAATTTTTTTTGTTTTTCTTGAACTACAAATTGTTAAGGAAGTAAATTTTTCCTTAATTTCTCAGAGAGACATAAGAGCAGGAGATGACTTAGCCATGTCAGATTATTGTTGATGTGAAATGAAACTAAATGGCTTTAGCCACACTACCAATTTACCTGGTCCCTGGTAATTATTTCACACACTGATGGAACTTTTTAGTTATTATGTATATACAGTAATACATCCATATATAGCAATTATATTACTGCTTTTAATTAATATGGTTACCTGAGGGAGCTTGGTCTCTTTAGCTTGGAGAAGAGGAGACTGAGGGGTAACCTCATTAATGTCTATAAATATGTGAAGGGTGGGTGTCAGGAGGATGGAGCCAGGCTCTTCTCAATGTCATCTAGTCATAGGATGAGAGGAAATGGTTGTAAACTGGAATATAGGAGGTTCCACATAAATATCAGAAGGGACTTCTTCCCAGTGAGGATGACAGAGCACTGAAACAGGCTGCCTAGGGAGGTTGTGGAGTCTCCTTCTCTGGAGATGTTTAAGACCCGCCTGGATGTGTTCCTGTGTGACTTGGTGTAGGTGATCCTGCTGTGTCAGGGGGATTGGACTGAATGATCTTTTGAGGTCCCTTCCAATCCCTAATGATTCTATAATGTTCCAAATAATACCTTTTTTTCCTAAGACAGATGAGTAAAACAAGAAAAATATTTTAAATACAAGTAGATACATGTGATTCTCATCAGTGGTTGTTCAAGGACTTCCTCATGTGTTTAAAATGAGACTAACTTTTTCAGTTCTAGAACCTTAGGATGTGTTTATTTTATTAACAAGGAAAAGTGGTAAAGCAGGTTGGCGCTGAAGTAAATGTAACACAATTTATACAGCTTGAATTCTTCCTTGGGCATCTTCTGAAAGTTTGACTGCAGAAACAAAAGTCTGATGGTTCACATGTGGTAAAGAAATGTGACTGAAATAGAGAGAAATCTCGGTGATCCACAGTAAACCATTTGTGAGGAAACAAATGAGCTGAATCTTAAATGTACATTTATTCAAATTAAGAAATTTCACATTTGAAGCTCTTATGATAGGGATGCTGGCTATGATAATCACTACAGTAGTATCAAAGAAAGACTTTTGTGTGCACTGAAGTACTTGCATAAAACAGGGACCACAGTCCGTAGTGCCCTGTGCAATCTTGCTGTCATTTCTGGGAGTGGATTTCCTCTCAGGCTCCACTTTTTCCACTCTTGTGATAGTTTCTGAACTTAACATTATTCACCCAAACTATTTGAGCTGATTGTGGCAATGGCACGGCTCTTCCCTTTTCCTTTTATATACAGTTTCAAGTTTTTAAAAGCCCTGGGTACAGAGTCATAGTGCAATAGAGTACATACACTGAAGGCCAGAGAGGTTGTTTTCTGCTGGTGTTAATCACTGATAATCATCCTAGAGTCAGTGTGGCAACAACTGGTGCATTAAAAAGTCAGTGACTGATGATTAATATTTCCCCAGTATGTTCAGCTTGATATTTTTAAGAAGCAGCGTGAATCTCACATGTCTGGTTTCAGAAGCCACTGCCTCTAATAGTTGTATTTCTTCCTGTTGATTTTCTTGTCTTTCCTTTTAGCTAGCTGAAAGGAAATTGTAATGAACAGTTTGACCAAGTGACCTGAATTAATGCAGATACCTGTGATCAAATTTTCTAGTGTAGCCTGTGTGCTCTTGGGTTGTTGAGACTGTGGATATGCAATTGAGAACAATGGCTGAATTAACATCTAGTGCAGTGCCCCACAGAGAATAATTCTGGACAGAATAGAACCAGTGAATGACAAGTGGTGGCAAGAGATCAGACACAGTGCACGGTAAAGGAATCTAGTGAAATGCAGAAAAAGTACCCAGACATCAATCTATCATTTTAGCTCTAAGTTGCCATAGGAAAACATGCGCTATCACAGAAATGGGCTCTTTATGACTCAAAATTCAAGTGGAAATAGTCTGCCTTTGGCTTATAGCACACTGTTAGTGTGACTTCATCCTCAGCCTTCTGATTTTGCTTCTTCGTAGGCCTCTCTGTCAGATTCCCCACTGGAAAGCAATCTGACATCCAAATTTCACCTTATTTATTGTATATTTTAAAGCCTGCAAATCCAAACACCTTGTTACACCAAAACACAAATGAAATGGCAAGGTGCTTGAACAAGCTGTTCCACCACCTCTACATATTTCCAGGAAGTGTATTAACTTACTTTTAACTCTCAGTGACCCTAGTTGTGCTAACAGGTCTCTGGATTTGTAAGGGGGTATATTTCTTTTGGGGTTTTCACCATGAGTCATGTGTTTCTAATTGCTTTTGGGGTGTATTTATTCTCGCATTACTACAAAAGGCCCATGGACCTATCTGGAGAAAAAGCATCTAAATTATTTCATAATCCTTCTTTCAATTTACCAAAGAGCACTTCCCCTTAGAAATAGATGAGCATGTTTTGATTATTGCAAGGTAACTAACAGTCTGTAAATTAATCAGTATTGACTAAATTCTTACTACTAAACAAGCAATTTAAATATATGGAATACTTGGGTTGTGATGCGTATGTGCAAAAAAGATAGAGATGTCAAGAGTATTTTCCAGTCACAAAGGCCCTTCCTTGTTCTCATGTTTTTGCGTCTTCTAAACATGAGTTTCTTCATCCTTTTTCCCCAGCGTGTTATGAAATGCTGCCAGAATTTGTGCTGCTCTTGGGATTCACCGTCAACGCAATTTTTTTACCATTCAGGCGGGAACGAGGACAAATTACTTCCCTTTCTGAAATTTTTATAAAGTCTATGATTTCATTAAGCATTACATGCACATTTGTTGCTTTTCTATTTTGAGCATTTTAAATCCATTATAATGTCTTCCCATTCCCATGAGTGAGTTTTTCTGTGAGTGGATACAGAAAGAGCCCCTTAGGAGACCTTAGACTGTTCTCATCTTGTTCAGCAGGAGCTGGCTTCTTATGAAACTGCAAATAGGATTAAAGCAGAATGCTCCAAGAAAAATGTCAGCCTCTTCACTGAATTTAAATTATTTTGTCCTAATTCTAAGACAAATGTGTACAGCCGTAGGAATAAGTGCTCTATCATGTCTGGCAATACATTTGTAGAAAATCATGGCTCCTAAAGCACAATGCAAACTGCCAGGCATGTGGAGCAGAAAGCAGAATGTGGAAAAGCTGTTCTGACCAAAAAAATCATTCCTTTCTACTATTGTAATAAGGAGAAGATCATTAATAGAAATGGAGTAAAGATTTATGAAGTATAAATGTTAAGAGCAACTGGCTGTAAACTCGCCATTAACAAATGCGGTTTGTCTGACTGTCAACATCTCTGTGCAAATAGAGTGGAAAAAACCCTACTTGGGTAAGTTACAGCCAAACTTCTGTAACAGAAATAGATCTGTAGCAGAAGAGGTAGTGTGAATTTCCTTCTTTATGTCTCAGGGAACTTCATTTTCATCTGTCTCCGGTCCAGCCTGAATACTGTATTCAGAAGTAGAAAGGTGTCTTCCACTTCAGTTTCCATTGAACAGAGTCTACAGCACAGGAAGCCTGCAAACACACCCAGGGTTTTGAGCAAGGATGTTCTTCTAAGAATGGACTTTGTAATTTTCTTACCTGTAGAAATTTGTAGAGACATTTCCACTATTGCAGATGTGGGAAGGATAAAAAGATGTTAATATTTTAGTCAAATTTTATAATCCATTAGCTTACCTGTATCATAGAGAAGATAAAGAAGAAATGAAAAATTATAAATGTTACAAATCCAGTCACATAATGACCCTCTCATATTGATATTTCTGCCTGTGATTAATTGTTGATCAAGATACTGTCTTGTTTTAATTAGAAATATATCAGTGTAAGGATTGATTAAATACCAGAATTGCTACCTTAAACTTAGTCTTTCAAAATCTTTCAGTTCTTTTTTAATTTGAGGAATTTCTAATATTATGTTAGCTTTAGAATAACTGAAAAGTACCCCTGAATTATCTAAGCTAATAGAGTGCAATTTATGTCCCCTTTCACTTGTGTATGACTAAACAAAGATAACAGATCGTAGACACTCTAAAAGGTCAGAATGCTGTGTTGTCAGCTTCTAGGTTTTTTTAAATGTCACAGGGTTTCTCTGGTGCCTTCATTAAGCAGCTGTTTGATCTTCAGTGTCTTCCATTGATTTTGGTTTTAATTGTGTTGTAGATTTGTTACAAAACTGTATTAGAAATACATAGGCTTTAGCAATTCAGGAAAATGGAAAGAAAATGTTTCTGTGGGGAGAAATCAAGGAAGAGACAAGCAAAAGTTAATGAAAAGGTTTTGTTTTCTATTTTTCTTTGTAAATATGAAGAAGTGGAACATTACAATAACCTAAAAATCAAAAATTCACATTGTATGTGAGTGGAATAAAACTATGGGGAAAGTAGGGCTGAAATAGCCCTGAAAGGGCTAAATAAGGGTTGGTACAAGGTTGATAATCACTTCAACACAGAAAGTCTTCCTGCAGTGAAATACTGGATCTCTACATCTATGTTCAAAGATTTTTTTTCTTCCTAAAGACACATTTGTTTATTAGTAGTAATTATGTCATCCTAACTGAGAAAGCAGCTTCCATTTCCATCAGTGTGCATCAGTTCAGAGTTGCACTGAAGATAGAGTTGGGACCAGAGTCAGGGATCCAGCTGCAGTCACTGCCGACTGTGGAGTGGAAACATTACATAAACAGAATTCCAGAGTCTGTCGGCTCTGTACTGGCATTCCAGTACTGGTCTGTCATTGTGGTGGAGCTTTTTTACTAGTCAGAAAACTATAAACAGAGGTGCCTGCACTATGTTTGTCGCATTATTGCTCCTCCTCTCCCAAACTTGTAGTGCACAAGGCAGGACTGATGTCATGGGCTACTGGGTACCTGGGTATTTTAGATTTTCATTATTGTATTTTGAACCCTTTCTCTGAGAGAGAACTCTTGCTTTTACAGCACAGCTTAGAATCATGCTGTGCTTTTGCAATGTAAGATGTGCGATACTGCTGTAAGTCCACACTGTAAAACCACAAAAAGCTGGTGCTGCTTTAGCTTCTGTGTAATGGTCACCTATCTAGTAAGGCAGCTGTAGTTTCTCTTGGATCATGAAGGTGAGCACCTCCCTTGCATGTCTCACCTCCCCAGGTGCCACTGAGAAATAGATATGAGCCCCTCCTGGAAGACAGTCGGTCTAATAGGAATAGAGATCAGAGGCAACTTGTTCCCGAATTCTTATCACACTCACATAAATCAGATAGGGCTTCCAGTAATAGGACAACCTCTTCCACAAAGAAGAAAAGTGTCCTAGTTACTGGAGACTCACTCCTGAAGGGAACTGAGGGCCCAATATGCAGTGTTGACCCTCATCATAGCGAAGTCTGCTGTCTACCAGACCCCAAATCAGGGCTATCCCTAACCTGATGAAATAACTATTACCCACTACCGATCATCAAGACAAGTGGGGAGGAAGCCATATTTTGTAGCCTGAGGGGTAAATGAAAAAACACTTCAAGGCCTTAGGACATTTGGTAAAAGAGTCTGGGGTACAAATTATATTCTCCTCATTACTTCCATTTTTGGGTGAGGATATGGGCTGGAACAGCAGGATTTAGGCTGGTTTTATAAGACACCATAACTGACAGTTACATATGGGAAAAGTTTATCTCAGAAAGGAAAAAGGGTTCTGGGGCAGGAATTGGCAGGGCTCATTCAGAGGGCTTTAAACTAGATTCAAAGTGGGGTGGGATTGTTGCTGGGTGGGCACCAGTGGGGCAGTTCTCTGTTCTTGATGAAGACCCCAAGGCCTCCCACCACCCTAGGGTGAAATCAGACCGCTCATCTCACTCCTTGAAATGCCTGCACGCCAATGCAGGCAGCATGGGGAACAAGCAAAAGGAGTTAGAAATCTGTGTTCCATCAGGGGTTATGATCTGGTGGCAGTTACAGAGACAGAGTCATCCACAGTCTAGGAGGTTCTTCCGCTGCAGTGGTGATGATTTCCTGATGCAAATGGTGGAGGAGTCCCCTAGGAGAGGAGCGCTGCTGGATCTTGTACTCACCAACAAGGAGGTTCTGGTTGAAACGGTGAAGGTTGAGGGCAACCTCAGTTGCAGTGACCACGAGATGGTGGAGTTCAGGATCTCATGTCTCAGGAATAGAATACCTAGCAAAATCACAACCCTGGACTTCAGGAGGGCCAACTTTGGCCTTTTCAAGCAATTGCTAGGGGAAATCCCATGGGACAGGGCACTGGCAGGTAAAGGGGCTTAGGAAAGCCAAGGTCTCCCTGAAATT
This sequence comes from Rhinopomastus cyanomelas, assembly GCA_013400115.1. Lineage (NCBI taxonomy): Eukaryota > Metazoa > Chordata > Aves > Bucerotiformes > Rhinopomastidae > Rhinopomastus > Rhinopomastus cyanomelas. Next base: position 25,728 of record VXBP01005471.1, on the reverse strand, counting down.
AAACCTTGCAGGAAAGGTCGAGGACAACAAGAAGGGCTTCTTCAAATATATTGCAGGTAAAACTAAAACTAGACGTCATGTAGGTCCTCTGCTGAATGAGGTGCCTTGAAGACAGAGGATACAGAGAAAACAGAGATACTGAACACCTTCTTTGCCTCTGTCTATACTTCTGAGAGCTGTCCTGGATATCAAGCCCCAGACTGCTGAGGCTCCAGAGGAAGCTGAGACAAGAGAGGTGCTTCCCCTGGTTGATGAGGACTGGGTTAGGGATAAACTGAGCAAACTGGATGTACATAAATCCATGGGCCCTGTTGGGATGCACCCATGAGTGCTACAGGAGATGGCAGAAGTCATAACTAGGCCACTCTCCACCAGCTTTGACAAGTCGTGGGGACCGGGAGAGGTGCCTGGGGACTGGAGGATAGCAAATGTCACTTCAGTCTGCAAGAATGGTAAGAAAGAAGGCCCAGGTAACTATAGACCGGTCAGCCTCACTCCATCCCAGGAAATGTGATGGAACAATTTATCCTTGACGCTGTCTCTAGGCACAGCAAGGACAAGAGTGTAATTAGGGACAGTAAGCATGGTTTCAATAAAGGGAAGCCATTATTGACCAACCTGATAGCCTTTGATGAGGGCATAACCAGGTGGATAGATGATGGCAGAGTGGTGGATGTGGTCTGTCTTGATTTCAGTAAAGCATTTGACCCAGTCGCTCACAGCATCCTCGCAGCCAGACTAAGACAGTGTGGTCTGGACAATGGGGTAGTGAGATTGATTCTGAACTGACTACAGGCTAGAAGCCAGAGAGTGTTGGTCAATGGAACAATGTCTAGTTGGATTCCTATATCTAGTGGAGCTCCCCAAGGGTCAATATTGGGAGGGAGCAGTCCTATTCAATCTATTCATCTAATCACTGTCAGCAAGTCTGTTGATAACACAAAGCTGGAAGGAGTGGTTGACACTCCAGCAGGCTGTGCTTCCATGCAATGGGACCTGGACAGGCTGGAGAGCTGGGTGGGGAAAAATTTAATGACCTATAACAAGGTAAGAGTAGAGTCTTGCATCTGGGCAAGAACAACCCTAGGTACCAGTATAGGCTGGGGATTGACCTGTTGGAGAGCAGTGTAGGCGAAAGGGACCTGGTAGACAGCACGATGACCATGAGCAAGCCATGTTCCCTTGTGGCCAAGAAGGCCAACAGCATCCTGGGGTGGATCAGAAGAGGGGTAGCAGATCAAGAGAGGTTCTTCTACCCCTCTACTCTGCCCTAGGGAGACCACATGTGGAGTATTATGTCCAGTTCTGGATCCCTCAGTTCAAGAGGGATGTGGAGCTTCTGGGGGGAGTCCAGCATAGGGCAACAAGGATGACGAAGGAAGTGGAACACCTCCCTTATGAGGAGAGGCTGAGGGAGCTGGGTCTCTTTAGTTTGGAGAAGAGGAGACTGAGGGGTGACCTCATTAATGTCTATAAATATGTGAAGGGTGGGTGTCAGGAGGATGGAGCCACGCTCTTCTCAATGTCATCTAGTCATAGGATGAGAGGAAATGGTTGTAAGCTGGAACATAGGAGGTTCCACATCAACCTGAGAAGGAGGGTCTTCCCAGTGAGGGTGATGAGGCACTGGAACAGGCTGCCTAGGGAGGTTGTGGAGTCTCCTTCACTGGAGATGTTCAAGACCCACCTGGATGTGTTCCTGTGTGACTTGGTGTAGGTGATCCTGCTGTGTTAGGGGCATTGGACTGAATGATCTTTCAAGGTCCCTTCCAATCCCTAATGATTCTGTGATTTTGTGATTCTAAGTGTAGGTAAGCTTTCTGTTCCGAGCAGGGATTAGACATTTCCAGTATCTGTTTATCTAAGTCCTTATCAAAGGAAGCACACAAATACTCAGGAAAGGCTGATTTACCAACAATTAACAATTTTGTAGTTTCGATGTTGTCTGTATCAATTTATGCATCTTTCATATTGTATTTTCACCTTCTTTTTCCCATGTGCTACCATACTGTATTTTTATACTTACGTTAGCACTTCAGTGTTCTATTAGTCAGGTTGTTGGGTGAGACCACACATGTGTGATGAACCTGAGTTTCTTAGCTCATTGTTCTTGTTTCAAGGTATATCTCCCTATTTGAGCAGAGGTAATAGAGAAATAGAAGAGAATGACTCCTTAGTAAGAGCAAATTTAAATATAATCTCTTTTTGACATAAAATGTGTCATTTTACAGGTGACCTAAAATAGACTCTGATTTTCATTTGTCTTTTTTTGAGACACTATCTCCGTACTTTTCACATTATGGACTACGGTGTTCTTTGCAGGAGTCCAGGCAAGAATGTGGCCATCTGTAGCCAGCGATACAACATAATGCTTTAGGTAGGAGGATAGACTTGTAGCATACTTCTAATTAATGCTAACATTGAATAGTTGTTCCTAGTACTGATCTCTGGTAGAGTTCTTCTTTACAAAAGCCTTATTTTACAAGGAAGTAGCATCTCATCACTAATCTCTTTACCAGAAACAATGCATTGAGCTTATCTTGGGTTTGGAAGTTTTTTCCAAGCAGTATCAAATCTTTAAGAATTTACTGTAAGTCTTTTCACAGTTTGGGAGTTCAGAAGAGGTGGTACATGCATGTTTAGTTGCAGCAGAGCACCAGCAAAGTCACTCTACTTCAGTGTCTGAGGAGTATGTCTCTAAATGGCTTTGAAGCAGAAAAATTCATGTGCAGTTTCTTCCTTACTTTTAGGTAGTTTTCCATGTCTGAAAATGTTCCAGCATTAAGTATAGGACGTTTGAGTGTTAAAGTCAACAGTTGTAGAGGGTTGGTGCCTGCTATGTACACTAGTGTTTGCTGACTCTCGAGATTTTCAAGTTATATGTTTGTCCTAAGGTGTTGGGTTTTCTCACATAAATCCGGCTATTGCAATTTTCTCAGTGGAGGAAGGTTTTTATTTCAGTGTTAAAAAATAATCTTTATGTCTAGTTGTGTTTCTTGGACTGCTAGAAATTGCTGTGAAGAAAATAAATCAGTGTAGAGAGCAAAGGATGATGGTGAGGAGGACTAATCCTACAGCTCATCACATGAGTTTTATAACAGAGAAATCTTTAAGTTTTTTTTAAAAATGATAGTAAACTATTCACAGTATCACAGTATCACAGTATTACCAAGGTCGGAAGAGACCTCATAGATCATCAAGTCCAACATGTTACCACAGAGCTCAAGGCTAGATTCTTGATGATACTGTCACACGTGGCATTGCCTGAAAACCGTACTCTGAGTGTGAGTGGTGCATGTCATTCCAACAGTTAAGGAAAACCACACGGCAGTAGTGTTTAGCATAATTAGAAAGAGTTTGGTACCGAGTTCTCTCTAGCATCATCCTGAGCTCCGGGACCGATGAGATAACACAGGTGCTACAGCAAGTGACAATATTGCCATTACTTGTACTTAGCAGAAAAATTTAAGATCTGATCCTTGCTGTGATGTCATCTGAACCAGGTAACGTTCGCTGGGGTTTGGACAGGCAGCAAGCAGGAACGCATTGCAGATTTTAATACAGTAAGGATCATTAAGTTGATTGTGTCAATTTGTTAAAGTGCCAAGTAATGATTTTACAGGTAATTAGACTTTAACAGGCAGAAACCAATTTATGTCCTTCTTGTTTTTATGATGCATGTAATGATAGATGTACACTCATACAAGCTGTTGTTTTTAGGTACACAATATCCCTTAATGTCCTAAAGCAAATGAAATATTACATGTCAGGAACTGATCAGCGACTGTATAAAACACATTAGTAGCTTTTCTTCTTTTAGCTACTTTTAATCGAAGCTCATTCATCATGTCATAGAAAGATGGAATGTTTCTGGTTATTCGTGCTGCATGGAGACATGGCAGTGAACCTCTAAGATCAAGAGAAAAAGACAGTAGCTACAGGTTATTGCAATTGTTTGGCTATAGCTGATCCTTGCTGCTGTAGTAGATTTTGTTTGGTTTACTTCTTGGTGTCAAAATGAGAGTGAGAAGGGAAAAACACACCCCAGATCTCAGTTGGAAAAGGAGTTTGAGGTCTAATTTAACTGCATTTCCATAGCAGTTTGTCTGTTTGCTGTTTTCTAATCACCATGTACCAAAATCACAACAAACCCAAAGGTATCTTTTTAAAGAATGGCATTGGTGATGGTAGCAACAGTCAGCACTTGGTTCAGCTGCAGTTCTCACAGTGGCACCTCGTGCATAACGGTTACAGCTGCCTTCTGCTGGAATCAGACAAATTGACTTTATCAGCCAGTATGAACCAAGAAATCCTGTATGTGGAAGTGCCTTTGTAGTTTCTCTTGGACCTGGGAACATTAGCTTGCAGAAAATCATAGGATGGCTTAGGTTGGAAGGGACCTTAGCAACTATCTACTCCAAACTCCCTACTGTGGACTGGTGGTTATCTTTGGTACCCCAGTTCAGGCCTGGATGTGAATTAAAAGATAACAGGGCTTTCAGCTCTGTTCCTACTTTTTTCCTGGAGGAAGGCAGCATGACGAGGAGTATAGATCATCCATCTATTTTTCATTGCTTAGACAAAATCTGGGTTTTCTTATGTTTGGCTTTTAATAGTGTAGAGCTTCCTGTCAATCAGCTCTATTGTTGGTGGAATTGATTGCTACTAAAATGTGGATCTGTAGTCTGTGTGATGCTGCCTGTTGTCTGGCACTTCAGAAATTAGCTGTTTGCAGCAGTCAATTTTTATGCGTAATTGCAGTTTTGCTATTCATGACGATATAGTTTAAAATGCGTCACCACTGCAAGTGGTGAATAGCTGAATGTTAATTCATCTTGGGCCAAAAAGAAGTAAAAGTGTCCTCTTGGTGCCTTCCCAGTGGCAGTTACAAGAAGACCAGCCACTCCTGTTCTTCTATTAAATTCAAAAGAGCTGGTCTCTTTACCTAACCCTGTAAAACATACAGTCCAGGAATTTATGTACATAATTTTGGTGTTTCAGCCCTGAGTGAATCTGCTCCCTTGCTCAAATACATAAGGCCCCTGTAAATACGTAAGAGCTAATTTGTGTTCTAAACTTCTAAGAGCTAACTTGTGATCCTTTCATTAAACTGAAAGGAAATAGTGAACATTCCTTGTACTTTTTGAGTCAAGTCAGTTTTCAAAAAACCTGTGTTATTGTCCAGTATAAACTCAGCACTGCTCATTGTAGAATCAGATGAGGTTTAATACATTTTAAATTGATCAGTGACAAAGAAGAGTGATTTAGGTCAAATTCAGCTTGTGCATATCCTTTGACAGACGAATGTGAGCTGAGCAGTGTGTATGGAGGGGTTTTTGGCTTTAGTGAGAAATGTAGGAATAGAGCCTATTCTCGTTGGGCACTAAGTAAACAGTGTTCAAAATGTGGATTTCTTTACATGCTTTGCCAAATTAGGGGATTCAGATTCAAATCATTTTCTCTTGGACTCTGCCCCGTCTTCTGTTGTGGCAAATAAGAACAGAATTCAGACTTTTGTTTCACCTTAACAAGAAGTTTTGTGGAAAATTACAGAAATACTAGAGGTTTTGTTTAAACTTTTATTACCACAAATGACAGAAGCATTGTTATTCATAATTCTTAAATAGAAGCAAGTGTGTGATATGTTGAGACAAGTAGTTGAGGAACTATTTGTTATTATTATTCTACATCTGGACACTACTTTAGGTCCACAAAAAAGTCATAGAATTATAGAATCATAGAATGACCACCTCGTTCCAACCCCCTGTCATGGCAGGGCAGAGACTTCTCTCACCCATGTGCAGCTCTCACTAACCCTGCAGACTATCCTTAAGCAAAGAGACTGGGGAAAATTCTGCCCAGTGCCCCTCCAGGTTCCCCAGTCTTATATTCCATGTCAGGAAAAATGGTGCAAATTTTGCCACATGTGCTTAGGTGCCAATTCATTTGCAGGCCATTTTAGATTTTTAAATTTACAGAGAGAACAAAATTACATGAGAATCAGGATTAATGGCATAATTGTGAGAGCCTCAATAAAAACTCATATAGGCTGCTATGCTTTTATCATAGTGAAATTGCAATTTTATGATAAAAATCTCAACCTTTCCTAGTTCAAGAATCACTTCAAAGTGGTGGTGTTGAGCAGTAAGAAGCTTCAAATGATAATCGTCTTATATGAATGTCAAGATACAGTGGGAGTTGGTATTTGGATACTAGATGCCTCTCAGAGATACGGGTTGGTTTTCATAGTCAATTTAGCTAAGAAAAAGAAACAAAAAAAAGTCCTTCTGCGTTTGGTCACAGTGCAGTCAGGCAGCAAAATGTAAGGAGGCTGTGGAAGCTTGTTTTAATTTATGGCTTTTAAGTTCAGTGGTTTTGCGAATGTGTATTTAGCATTTTGCTGGAAAGTAAAGTGTTCCAGTATCTTTCTTGCATATTTGACCTTTGGGCTAACAATGAGCCACTGCTGAATCATGAACTCACTGACTTTATCTGACAGAGCTGACTTATTTTCTCCTTCAATATACTTTTCTTCTAGTTGTTACAAATTGTTGTGTGTCCTGGGAATGTCTGTCTTCCTGGTGTTTAGATTTTAATCAGTCCCTTCTCCTTTTTCCTGACAGCACCATTAAGGGGAGACATCCTTCTACCTCTCAACCAAGACTCAAGTGGTCTTGGTTTACTGAATGGGAAATAAAACTATCTGTATTTTCATTCGAGTTGGCACCTCAGTCTCTGTTTCTGCTTGTATGCTTGTACTTCAGGTCTGCATTGTCACCAGCACTCCTTGGCATGAAGCTTAATTTGTAAATTGGAACACACAGGGACTTGGCATTTCCTCCCTTTTGGGGAGAGATTATAGAATATAGAGGTATATAATAGTAACATTTTGTTTCTTGAAGTGTTTTAAGAGATTTTGCTCACTAACAAGGAAACTTACTCTTTAACACATCCACGGAGCAAAGTCTTTTTCAAGCACAGTGCAGTCTAAACAATCAAAACATCCTCTGCTGGAGAGTTTGTGATGCGAGTCATATAAAACTTTGTTACTTGCTAAGGGTAGCAGCTCTTTATTTTCATTTCAAAATTTAAGAAATCTACAGTCCACAGAAATCCAAATGTGTAAAATGTACTTTTAAACATATCTTCTGATTTACACTTTTTTATTATTCTACTCAAATTCAGCCTCTGCTTGCTGTATTTATAGTACAAATATTCAGTGAAGTAGACAGTGTGCAAGCGTATTTCCTGCAATTGATTTCTGATTCTACAATAATTAAGACAGTTAAGGAGAGAGAAGGAAATGAACACCGTTACCAAAGCCTTTCTTCGTATTTCTTAGCAGGGAAAGCTTTAATGTGCTGAGGGAAACACCACTACAACAACTTCTACTGGAGTTTCTTTTATACATGTGTAATTTACTCATGGTCTATTTTACAGTGTTAACTGTAGGTTCAGGAGTTTGGGAAAAGCTGGTGTCAATGATACCACAGTGAGGGACCACTGGTGCCCTCCAGCACACCCAGAGCCCAGCAGAAATTGCAGTGCTGTGTGAATAGACTGCAGGTTGCTGTGGGTATTTGTGGAGTGGCATAGCTGCGTCAACTTTGGGTCCACAATTAGCATGTTTTTTAAATTTCTAATTCCATCACAATCAATAGCGAAAGGCAGTAGGAATTAGTAATGCATTACAGGACATGAAGAGAAAGAAGCACAAGCTGGTAATGCTATAGTAAATTTCAAAGGTCAGAAGGACCTTTAACAGTGGGCCGTACTCACAGCCCTGCGTGTATAAATGCAAATGTTATCACCTGTAGAGGAAACATGTGTTGTAGTCAAGAAGTAAATTGCTTGATATTTGGAAGATTTCCTCACTAAACATTGGGGAAAATACATTCTGGGGGGAAAAAATCATAATTTCCCACTTACAGTCGATTTTTAAAGGCATTAGGTTTAAGATCACCAAGGGTGCAGAAACCTCAATATTCAGCAGGAATGGCTGTTACTACCTATAGAAAAACTGTAGTAGAATGGAGTTTTATGCATACTTGGAAAGGGTTTTGTTTTTTCTCTCAACTTGTGGTTTGTGAGTGGTATTGTTTCTGGATGCTTACACAGACAGCACTGAAAACACACTCGGTGAATGAATGGTCTACGATGGGGCGTTTCGCTCTGAGATTCCCGAGTTCCCCCGTTCACTTCATTTAGGGCTTCCACAGTCTTTGACTTCAGCTTAAACTTACAGTCAAGGCCAAGGTTTCTTATCTCCTCTGCTGCCAATGTAGCAACCTAAGCTATCTCTTTGCTAGAACTCCCAGAACATGCTGTTAAATGATTATGGTCCACAGTCCCTGTGCTGTGCTTCAAGGTTTTATTACTGGTTCCCAATAAAGAGAGAAGGAGAACAGGGAAGTCACCCATCTGAAAAGGGATTGCTGTTTAGTGTTTTAGTGCTGGAGAAGTGGGAAGAAAAGGTGGTGCTAGAAAGAAAAGATAATATCATGAATCCCCAGAGATTGTTTTCTAAAAATTCAACAACCTGAAATTGTCTGCAGCCTTCATTGTCTTTACAGAGAATCTCTGTGCATTCAGAGGAACCCTAATAGCTCTGAAAGCAGCATGATTTCTTTATATTAAATTCTAAAGTTGACTGATTTATGTGAATGAGCGGGTTAACTACTTGCTGAGTACACGATTGTCTCAGGGCATTGAACAATCATTCTCATTCAGTGGCCTTGTAGGTAGAGCCCAAGGAATTTCTAATGCTCATTGTGGTGCCAACAGTCGTGATCCTACAGCAACTGAGCAAAACAAGTAATTTTTAAATATTCTTTTTAAGCATTCTGAGGCCAAAAGGTCAGATTAAAAAGAAAACAAAGAAATTCTATCCTCTATATAATATTGAAAGGTACTGGGATATGGTATAAGGAAAACAGGCAAACACTCATTTACAATAAGTTGTTCAAGATGGAGCAACTGTTCGGGTACAGAGGCATGAGGAATGGCATCAGGAGAAGTAATGCTGGTAGGACTTTGTGATTATTTGCGATTGTGACTATTCAAGGTTATTGAAAAATTGTAATATTAATTTCCTGCTATGAAAGAGAGCTGAGATTGTTGCCACAGAGCATTCTAGCAGAAACTGTCTGGAATGAGCCATTCTGTTTATCACTTGCTAATAAAATAGGCGATTAAATACTTAGAGAACACTCGCAAGGAAAAAAAATCTAAATAGGCATCAGATACCAGTTATGTTTGTAAAGAGAGAGGTGAGGGATGACACATTCAGAGACCATTGTAAATATTTCATTTTGTAACTATTCTTCTTGTTAGAAATTCAGAATGAAAAAGATGTAGTGAACTGAGAGATTTGTATAGATGGTGAACTCGCGCAACACAGAACTTACAATGCTGAAATAAGACTAATTCCAGTGGTTAAGTGCCACTTGAAACCATGCGTAAGGATGCAGACAGACCACGAAATAAAAACATGTCCTCTTAAACATGGTCGTTAACTCAGAGAGAGAGAGAGAGAGAGAGAGAGAGAGAAAGAGAGAGAGTGTTATGGTATAACCAGGGGATTTCAGCTAAAAGCATGAAGTTACTGAGTAAGCTAAAGCACATTAAAGCTCTTCATGGAGTAAGGACGAGGCATAATCCCCATAAGAGCGCTTCCAAAGAGCTGCAACATCCATTACTTCATAGCAGTCTCCCTTCCATAAAAACAGATTTACCAAGTGAAATGTCATTTCCCTAAGTAATTCTATTTTAATGTATTTTGAAAGAGTCAGCTCTGAACAAGTCCTATTTTCAAATATAGTTAACAAGTGACCTTATTTAGCATCTAACTAGCATATTAAATCCTATTTGTGTGCTTTTCTCAAAACAAATGTGGAAGTGTGTGAGATGTATAACCATAGAGAAATTGCTGCAATAGGTTATGCCTAAACACTTAGAGCCAGCCATGATTACCTACTCAACCTCTTAGTGCAGTGATCGATTCCTGAGAAAAGGGAGAGCAGTGTCTGAAAAGCACCTCTGTGTGATCAGGTGGGTACATGTCTAGAGGACAGTGTCTGTTATAGTGTTTAAAAAAAAATTGCTCTTTTTCATCTGGATCATCTATCAACCAAGACATGACAAAACTATTAAATCGGGCATTTGCACAAAAGCCCTCAGATTGGTCTGCAATAACTTAACTTTGCGAAGGACTTATAATCAACTACCACTTAGTTTTGCATAAGATTAGAATTATTTATAAAAATTCCTGTAATACAAATGTACAGCAAAGGTACCTTTGGATGAGCATTATTAGCTAGATTCTGAGACTTGAATGGAAAAAGCTCCTATTGAGTAAGGAACTATGGAAACCAATTAAACAATCATAGAATCATAGAACCATTAGGGATTGGAAGGGACCTTTCAAGATCATCTAGTTTAATCCCCCCACAACAGCAGGATCACCTAGACCAAGTCACACAGGAACACATCCAGGCGGATCTTAAACATCTCCAGCGAAGGAGACTCCACAACCTCCCTGGGCAGCTTGTTCCAGTGCTCTGTCACCCTCACTGTGAAGAAGTTCCTTCTGATATTTATGTTCAACCCCCTATGGAAGTCATGAACAACTGCATCCTCTGGTCCCTTTCAGTCTCTTGCTGGGGTCAAGGACAGTGGCTGCCAACTGGGTGTTTTGTGATCACTGCTCCGTTCCTTTTCTGTATTTATAGCGTTTCTGCAACACAAGGGCTAGACAACATTTGGAGCTATTGGAAAACAGTTCTTACCCAGCCCATGTCTACGTTAATTTTGATAGATCTCTAACATTTCATAACAGTTTCATGAAATATACTCCTAGCACTGGAATGTTCAAACTTCCTACAAGCAAGAGGGTGGCTGGTGAGGGTAAAAATCAACACCTTGCAGGTGGGTGCTTGTTTCCATCCTGCTGCTGTCAGCTGTGCTAGCTCAGACAGCTCTTAACTGCTGACACAAGGATCAGTGAAGCAGACCCATTGTACCACACAGGACCACTCTTACAACCCCCTGCTGCTCAAGAAAAGGATGTCAGAGGATTGTGAGATGAAAACAGGTTAATATTTCCCCAGTAGGAAACCCAGCAAGAAGGCCCTCTCATCCCAGGACAAAGAAAGGCTTAATATGCACCACAGGAATCAAGGAGAACAGCAAGACACTAATTTAACCAAAGATGAGATATGAGCATAGATAAACACTGTTCAGATGTGGTTAACAAGATAATAGGATTTACACGTTTCTCTGTGGGAAAAAGGAATGTTCTGAAAAACCTTGCTTGTGCTATAAATTTCTGAGTAACTTTCATTAAAGGGTATCTGTACAAACCAGCTACAGGTTTCATCTCCAATCATTTGCTGTAGAAGATCTTGTTTTCCTGCCCATCTCATATCATGGAGTCCCGTGTGAACAGTGTGCAATGCATCACCAAGTCTAGACTCACATTTTGGTTCTGGTTGCTGGTCTTCATGGCTCCAAGTTGTAATGCTGTGGGCAATAGCTCCAAAGTTCAAGGCTAGCACCTAAACTCGTGCTGGTTATGTTCAAGCTTTTTAGAACCATGCTCCTGTGGCATAAAGCAGGCCTCAGAATCAAAGTGTGGTCTTTCAAAAAATCAACCTTTTCACAGAATTGTGGAATTATTGAAGTTAGAAAATACCTCTAAGATCATCAAGTCCAGCCTATGACTTAACATCACCACATCGGTTAGAACATAGTACTATGCCACAGCCAGTCTGTCCTTAAATATTTCCAGGCATGGGGAATCCACCACTGCCCTGGGCAGTCCATTCCAGCGTCTGATCATCCTTTCTGTGAGGAAGGGCTTCCTAACATCCAACCTAACCCTCACCTGGTAGCTTCAGTCTTTGCTCTGTCATCCTGGAAGAAGAGCCTGAACCCCACCTGACTACAACCTCCCTTCAGGTAGTTGCGGAGAGGCAGAAGGTCCTGCCTGAGACTCCTCCAGGCTAAGCATTTCCACCTCCCTCAGCCACTTCTCATCAGACTTTCCCTGCAGTCCTTTCCCCAGCCTCACTGTCTTCTGGATCTTATATGGTTTATACCATTCTGTTCTGCTTTTTCATTCTGGTCAAGACTATTGCAATGCAAGCAGAAACAGACGGATTTCTGGAGAGAATCTAGAGATCTAGTCAGAGTGACTTGGACCACGGAGATGTTTAGCCCAGCCAGACTGAGGGGTGAATTACTTTACCCAAAATGCTCTGGCTTGATTCTTGATATTAATCTGTCTTCTAGCCCGTAGGGTTACTCATCTCTACGTCTTCATGGTCTGTTCTCATGAGTCAAAAATCCACAAAGGTTTGTGCTGCTGCTGCCACCTTCTCCTTTCTTAGAGCATAACAGCCTCATGGGCCTTCATTCAAGGCAATTCTCACTTCCTTTGTTTTGCTTTGACAATGAGGATTTAGTAAATTTTATGATTATGCCCTAAATAAACATTTAAGGAAAACAAAGAATGTTCAAGCTTGAACTGGAAACTCATTTTACTCTGACTAGGAAAAGGGATTATGTACTATCTGTTCTATTTAGAATAACTAGTTCTCATAGATGCCTGTAGTCCCATTTGCTTTAGTGCTTTCAAATGTATGTGTGGATTTTACACCACACCATATAGTCACCGTATTTTTTCATACATTTTATATATAGTGTAGAGGTCAGCTGTAGATTAAAGTGAGTTCTCTGGATAACTGAAGGGCTTTACCTTCGTGCTGCCTCATTTCCAGTAGTTATCACCTCTTGTTTCTCTACTCCTCAAAATTAACAATTTCTGTAATCCTTTCCGGTAGGTTGCTTCGAAAGATTAGAAATGGTTTTTCACTGTAGTCAAATGAAAATACTGCCATTTAAAACGAATTGTGTGCTCTCTGTACAGAAACTGTGTTGTACCACTTCAATTAATAGTGAAGAGTGGTTTTCGTGATTATCCTAGGACTAACAAAAGGGAAAAAATAGCAAATTGCAGCAGTTACTCGCTCAGGAGGATCGTTGGAATATCCTAGGGCATGTAGCCTCTTTTTACCTGACTATAGCAATTGTGTCAAAGCATTAAGGGATACTAAAATATCAGTATTTAAGCAAAGTTGACAGAGTTGACATATTATGCATTTTCTGCTGTGAAGCACCCAGTCTGACCTGAGGAAAGAGAATCCTGGCAAAACTAAATGAGAATGGCAGGATTTAATGGCTGCAGCATCAGGCAAAACAAAGATGAGGTTTTATTCACCTTGGAGAAATATTAGATGTCGAATTAGGGAGAAATATTAGATGTCGAATTAGAAGAACAAAATTGGTCATTTATCAAAGATAGGAGTCTAGCTAGTTTAAGTGTAAAATGACAAGGTTTCCCTGCTCAAAAATATAACTGTGCTGAAGCTTCTGATTTAAAGAGTAGAAGAAATGAAAACCAGGTACTACATAGATTTGAAAGCAAAGAAGAGTCTGACAAATACAATTTCATTTTTGAAACCTTTTTGATAGCTTTAGGGGTTTGAGACTAACTTAGGAACAGCTAACGAAAATTCACTGCATTCTGGTCTGGGAGAGATGTTTGTGTGACTTCATAGCACAAACTGAACAGTAGAACAACCCCAATGATGGTTTGTGTTTGAAATTTGTACCCTGAAAATCATTATGAGTACTCCTGTGAGGTTATTTTGTGGAACTGTAAAGCAGCCTCACTTTTAGGGATACGTATTAATGTTTGTGAGTGCCCTGTCATTTATCTTAATTCATTTATACAAACACTTGGATACAGACTTCTGAGTCAGAGTTCTGGAATCGTCACCCGTGAATTCTGTACTTTAAGTCCAACTGTGAAACTTCTTACTTTCTCAGTTGTAACTAATTACTGCAGGTCATTATGCAAAAAGGGGCACTGGAGCTGCTTGAAAGTTTGACAATACTGGATCTTAAGAAGTCTGGAAGTCAGAGCTGTTAGGGTAAGCACTTCTTGTGTGGTTGCACAGCGCTTTGCCTTGAGGAAAAGGCCGTGGGTTTTAGTACTTGTTCATATTATGGTTTGGCTGCAATATAGTTAAGCTTCAGTACAACCTTCTCTCCGAGCAAGAGAGAAAATGAATGAGTTTTGTGACTGTTCCTATTTGATCACCACGTAATAGGGGAGAGACCAAAGGTGCCCTCCAGTAATTAGATCATTCTGTTGCTTTCTGATAGATACTGTAGAGTAACAGTGGTATGTTCTGAAAACTCATTTTATCTCTACTTTCATCTCTCCTTGATCCATCTAGGCAGCAGTTATTTAATTCAAGACCCAATTTTGCCTTAACATTGTGAAAAACCTAAAGGATTATGTGTGCTCTTTACCTAATAGAGAGGTGCTGGCTGGATGTTGCCGGAGCATCACTATTGCTCCAGTCTCACCAAATCTATCAGTTGTTTCCTAATTGCTAATAGTCTGAAACGAAGAAGAGTAAATTGCTTTTGTTCCTCTTGCTATTTCTTTGTATTGGAACAGGAATGATTTATGAACCACAGCATATAACACAATGGAGCAAATACCTGCAGGGAAGTCTTGTTATTGTTGTTTCTTTGGCCTATGGTCAGGCAATGCAGCTGTAGGCAGAGAGGCTGTCACCCCCTGTCCTGTCAATGCATAACTCTGGGTGAACCAAGACGACAATGGCATTGACCTTGTAAATATTATTATTTCTGCATTAAATACTTTAACTAAATAACAAGCTGAGTGATCAGGAATGATCAAAGCAAAGGCCTCAGTAGAATGGCAAGGGAACACACAATAATGAAGAATGTGAAAATTAAGTTTGGAATAAAGAAAATAAAATGCACCACTCTATTTGTATTTTTTAAATATAGCAGTTGGAATAAGGAGAAGAACATAGATGGAATCCCAGTGGCAGATAAACTTTTTTAGTTTAGCAAACATTTTAGTATTTTAGCTTCTGTCACCATCTAGTGGGCACCCGGCAGAGGTGTTCAGCTCAGTCTCACATTACTGAAACCTAAAAATCTTTCAATAAACGCCACAATGTGCATGGTGTTTCCCGTAGATTTCTGCTCTTCAGCTGTGTTTTAGGAATAAATTAATTCTTTGATGGGTATTGTAGAAATTGTTCCTCAGTCAGGCTGATGTTTTTGAAAAGTTCAGTCACCAATATTTCCATTTGCGCTCTGGAAGCTAGGAGTCATCCCCTGTTGCTACGAACTTTGATGGAACTGTTAGTAGTTTTAATTAATACTCTGTGTGTGAGGGGTTTTCCTTCTGCTTTGTCAACAAACTGTAATAGAGAAGTGCCACAACTTCTGTCTTAAAATGCCAAACCTGTGGAGAAATACGTGCACAACTTAGAATCGTTTACTATGAATTAGTGGGCTTGCCCAGCATTTTCACTCACTGCCTGTGGGAAATCAGATGATACAGTGCTGAGTTCTGCATTACTGTGGAGGGAATTAGATAGTTCTGCTGAGGTGTGGGGGTGTCTTGTGGGCTCAGATGCTCACGTGCATGCACAGACTCCCCCTGTAAAGGAAATATTAGTGTTTGTGATGGGATGTCACTTTCGACTGGCTTCTCCAGCTCTGGCTGTTGCTGCTTTTTCTCTTCCTCCCCATTCCAAAGACAGACCTTCCTTTCCAGAAGAAGCAGCAGAATGAAGCCCAGCAATCAGCCTTCTGGAAAATGACCAGCGAAGCAGTCTGTAACTTTATGATGCTGGCCCAAATAAGGCAGGAATAATGGCAAGAATTTCTACGTAAATACCGCCCTCTTTCTCTATATTTGTATGGGTTCTACATGATCACAAGAAGTGGGGACAGTTTTTTTCTGTGCACAGCCTAGGGCATTTGTCCTGTACACTCTGATATTCCCGAAGGCACAGAATCTAAGCTCTAGGCTTGAGTTTGGAACAAACCTTTCCTTTCCCGTGGGAAGATGAGAGACACTTTATAGCTGTCACTGGAGTTCGAGTGGGTTAAATGTCACTGTAGACAGAACCATTCTGACTTCAGCAGACCCCCTTGAACTTAAGGCAGCAATTTGTTAAGGGAAATGGAAGCCTTTATTACTGACTTTAATTTCCATGTTGCTAGAACCACAAATGAGTATGTGAGAGTCCATTCAGTACTAGGCATGAGTAGCTCATTCCCCTCTTTCGGCTCCATCCCTTGGCCTGTGCCCTGGCAATTTATAAAGTGACAGCAGCGCACAAGCCTGTTATCGCTGTGGCAGACTCCCCATAATAGTTTCTATAGTGATAACTTCAGGGCTCCATGGTAATGGACATAGCCAATTAATTTCCTGTCTGTCCTTTCTCCTTGCATAGCTTTACCAATGCCAAAACTAAATGTCAAGTAGGAAAATCTGTTTTGTCCCTCTAGCCTAAAAACAGTAGACAAGCATAAAAATCTAAGCCAAACATTGCATCTCCGGAGATTTCACATATGACTAATTACAATTTGGAAGCATATATGCTTTTAATTAAGCTCTTTTTACTAATAGACAGAAAAAAATATAAAGGACTGCAGTGGTGAATACTAGTAGGATGTCAGGTTGTGGATTCCACTTGAGAAGTTGATCTGATAAGAGGGGGAATACATCCCCCATGCTGCCTCTTTGAGCCTTTACTTGAGAGAAAAAGTAACGTGGTAAGGGGTGTGAAAAGGAGTGGAGAGGATTCCTCCAGCCACACACCTCGCCAAGCAAATTGTGCTCTGGGCTATCATGAAGGCTTGGTGTGATGATGTCCTATCCAGCAGCAATTTTGTGATTTTTGCAGTGGGCAATCAAAGCCGTCTGATGCTGAGCCAGATTTGTAGCTGAATTGTTATTCCTTGTGATAACTGCTATTGCTTCCTATTTGTCATTGCACTGGGCTGGGACATGCATCACTCTGACAGGTGCTCTTTACGGCAGCGATTCTGGAACTAGGTCAAGGAGGTTGATGGGTAATTTGTGCTTGGAGGACCAGAAAGCATGATAATGGGAGGGGACGTGATTTTGAGTCGTTCTGTCCAACAGTTCACTGATCTACTGGTGTGGATTACGATAACAGCATTTTCGAAGGTACAAAGCTGCTAGCCCCAAGCACAGCAGTTCTCATTTAGAAAAGAGGACTTTTCACTGACTTGAAAATAACACTTTCTTTTTTCCTAACTTTCTAAGAACATTAAATATACAATATAGACAGTAGTGGGGTTTTTTTATAAATAGATTAAGTCCAAAGTTTTTTCTGAAACAATCATCAAGATCTACTGGGGAACAAAGGTCTTTCTTCATTACTACAAATGCAAGCATTCATTAAGGCTACAATAAAAACAGAGATATGATAGAGCACATGGACAATATAATGTTAATGACCCTGAATACAACACAGCACTGTAAAGTTGATCAGGATGGGTGGGCGATTTGCATACAAGTGACAGTCAATAAGAAGATAATTGCTCACTAGTCATTCTGGAATTAAATTGGTAGTATTCGCACAATTAAAGTTTTAAATATGCAATTGATTAAGTGGGATCAGTCTGCAAAGCCCTTCTGTTTAAAAAGATCAGATCTGAAGAATTAAGTCTTTCATCAAATGATAAGTTGGATCGTTTGAAACTGCAGCACAGTTGACTGAAGATTACAGTTATAAGCAATGAAAGGTAGGAGAGGTTTAAAAGCCAATAGCTGCTTCAGACAGTGCTGGCAGGACTGCCCAGTATCGCTGGCTTTGTTTACATGACACCTTGGTTTGCTGTCATCTTGGCCTTAATGGAAATGAAGCCTTGGGTAAATAAGTCTGGCTCTGCAGTAATTGATCTTCAGCCCTCAGGGAAGGTAGGCAGGATGTCCTGCACATAAATGGTGTGGGACCTATAAGAACCCTTTATTTACATCCTTTGCAGGAGCATCATCTGATGGTGCTTATTCATGGGAAGGTCAGTGAAGCAGAAAATCACTGGTCTGCCACTTCTCACAGGGCTGGGCATCAACAGAGGCAGCGAGTTTAACTGCTTGTGAAAACCTCTTCTATTTCCTTTCCCCTTCTCAGATCAGAGCAGAGGTTGTGAATTAAAAATATTGCAGGTGAGAACATGGTCATAACACATGGACCAATAGCTTGTACCGAGAGCGATTACAATTTGGAATGATTCTTGATTGTAAAAGCAGCAAATACGAAACTCTGGTGTCCACAGGTGGATTTTTTTATTTTGTTTTCTTTCATTGGCTGCTACCGACATTAAATCATTTACCAAGCCAGTCAGGCAAACAACCTTGAAATGCTGCTTACGAATTGCTAAATACATAAGAGAATGTGATCAAAACTGTGCCATAAAAATGAAGAAACATTCCGTGAAGATTTTGTTTTGTCTTTCATTTTTGTTTTTTGCTCCTCTAGACAGAAGAAAAGCACAGACGCCTCAGAACCCTCAGAGAGTCTCACAGCATGTAGGAATAGATTGCTTAGGGGAGCAGAACCAGTGTTTGTTCAGGTTTTGTCATGTGTCACCGCTCTGTTGGGAGCCCTGGAGCTCAGACGTGCTCCCCAGCAGCTTTGTGAGGTGCAGCAGGGTGACAGGGAGGTTTCTGGAGATGCTTAATTCTCTTTGAAGCCCTTCGGTATGTGTCGCCCAAATGGCCTGGGGCCTTCTGAATAGTACAAGGTGTGTACTGTTTGGAAACCTCATCTGGACACCTACTAGGCAGGTTTTAAGGATCCCCTCCTCTGTAAGTGTTGAGTGCCTTGTTGCATGCCAGAACAATTACGTTCATCTCTACTGCACACTTTAAGATTGAAGGCACAGGTTTATTTAAAGTGTGGGTTTGCAATAATGAAACAACATTAGAGAAGATAAAACACATGAACAGACTAGACTTAGACTTTCTGGCTGCTTTCACGTGTGAGTTTATTTGCACTCACCCTGCTGCAGGTCAGTCTTAAAACTCTTGGATTTCTACTGTTCAAAGTGGCTGCTGCTTGCTTCTTCAACAGAAAAGCAAAGAGAGATGTATGGACCAGAAGTAATGACCCCTCTTTTAAGCTGCCCTGTCCCAGCTACAAAAGCTTCGTCCGTCTTTCGTCCAGATCTCCATCTCAGGAAGGAATCCTATCTTTTCCCTGTCTTCTAGGAGGTCTTTCATTACTATGTTAGTTTGTTTGCTTAACATATCCAAGTTCTGGGAAGGGGGTTGTATTTAGCTTTTACAGCTTTTCCAAAGCACATCAGTAGAACTTCAGTAACCCCATCATACTGAATTCCTCTCTCTGATTCACGTGGAGGTCAAAGATTAGATCATAAAAGTGGAAAGTATTGTTGTGAGAAATGCCCTTTGTCCTCTCTACTTGCTTTTAAATACAGCAGATACCTCAAAGGAACCACACATGAACAAATTTTGATACCTAAATAACAGCCAATGTGAAAACAAGGTGATAATCTGTTCATTTGGACCAGAGAAGCTAAATTTTACCTTGAGTTCTAACACTGAGCATTCAGATATTGGGGAAAACATCTTAATAGTATTACTCTGGAAATATTTTTTTCCTAGGAAGATTGATTTGGATGTTAGAGACTTCTGAAAACATGTTAACAATGAGCTCAGATAAGCAGCTTTAGACAAATGAAGTCATTAGGTAGCCTCTGCAGGATTTAACTTTTTTTTCCCTCTTAATCTTGTATTTAGCACAGGCAGTTTTGTGGTTCAGTTCAAAACGTAGCATTGCTGTTTCACCAGAATTATTTAGGTAAATGTTCTTTTCAAACTTCCTTCCAGAGCGACTAATGACCCTATAGCCATCATCCACCTCGTGCAATTTTTTATTAATCCATATCCTCATCTCTCATGGCCAGTAAGAGATCACCTCACTTCTACCTCTAGCTGTTGTTTTAGTCCATTTTGAGTGTCTGCATTCTGAAAAAGCTGTATTTGTCCTTCTCATATTCTGCAAAATATTGATAGTCTGAAGTATTGTCTTGTTCCAGTTCATTTTTGTCAGAAATGAGAGGTTTTATGTTTTTAAAATAGCTTTTAGAATATTCAGAGGACAAGTTGTGGCATGTAAGACACTCTTCTTTTTTTTGAGCGCTCTTTGAGCTACTTCTGTTCCTAGAATCATAGAATCATTTAGGCTGGAAAATGCTTCTGGTATTAGTGGGTCCATTTGGGGGTGTTTGTGAATGTAAAGCTCAACATGAGACAGCAGTGCGCACTTGTGGCTCAGAAGGCAAACTGGATCCTGGGCTGCATCAGGAGAAGTGTGGCCAGCAGGTCAAGGGAGGTGATTCTCCCCCTCTACTCTGCTCTGGTGACCCCACCTGGAGTACTGTGTCCAGTTCTGGAGCCCTTACTAGAGGAAGAATGTAGATGTGCTGGAGTGAGTGCAGAGGAGGGCCACAAGGATGATCAGAGGGATGGAGAACCTCTCCTATGAGGCCAGACTGAGAGAGTGGGGGGTGTTCAGTCTGGAGAACAGGAGGCTCCAAAGTGACCTTATTGTGGCCTTCCAGTATCTGAAGGGGCCTACAAAAATTCCCTACTAGGGGGAATGGAGCATAGCTGGAAATGGGTAGATTCAGAGTGGATGTGAGGAAGAAGATCTTCACCGTGAGAGAGGTGAGAGCCTGAAATGGGTTGTTCAGGAAGGTGGTGTAGGCCCCATCCTTGGAGGTGTTTAATGCCAGACTAGATGACGTTCTGGCTGGCCTGATCTAGGATGGGGTGTCCCTGCCCATGGTAGGGGAGTTGGAACCGGATGATCCTGTGGTCCCTTCTAACTCAGACTGACTGTATGACTTGGTTTTGGATGATCCTGCTGTGGCAGGGGGATTGGCCTAGATGATCTTTCAAGGTCCCGTGCAATCCCTAATGTTCTATGATTCTATGATTCTGTTTTTGTCTTTATACAGTCTATGACGACAGTGCAGCAAACCCATTATTTATTTGTACGCATTGTCATTTGAGAGATGCTGATCTGTTAAAGTCTGTAGGACTACTGTAATTAGAAACAATCAAAAGTTTGATTTTTCAATACGAATTCAGACTTTTCAATTCAAACAACCAGGGGTTCAAGATTTTTGGTCGTCCTGTTGACAGAATCCAATTCTTCAAAAGAAATGCTTCAGAAACTACTGTGAAGGAAACAAAAGGCGTATTCTGAATAAGGTAAGTGGAATGAATGGATCTCTCTCAAATGTGGTGGTCAGGAACCATTTTACTATGTTGAAGATACATAGTATAATGTATGTCAGGACAGAACATAAATTCCTCTGACATAAAATTGTGCTGTTTAAGCTACAGATGGATAGGACTTCTACTGAATGCTCTGTCAGTCCCTTGCCATTCTGAGGATAGTTGAAAACAATAAATATGGAGAAAAATTGAAGATCTTTCTACTCAATTTTGCACATCATTTACTGTTCCTGCACTGATTTCTTTTTAAAAATGGACACATGCAGTGTTTTGGAGGAAAGTTTAAGTTTGTAGGTTGTTGGAGCTGTTTGACCTGAGAAGCTTGACTAGCACAGGGGCCTCTAAGTCAATAGACTATCTTCTCCTGTACGGTTATATGTGTGTTTTTTTCATGATAACTAGTATCATATAGTTTCAACCACACTATTTATTGCAGAATGCATGGAAACTTCCTGTTCTATAAAGCAACTTGATATATATAATTTTATTTGTTAGATAAAGAAATGCAAATGATAAATAATGATCTATCTTATGATAATCTAAGATGTTGACGATTATTATCTGCATAGGGCTCTTACAGAGCAGCTAAATATATCTCATTACTTCTATACCCAGACGCTCTGAATCTTTTATTATTGGAATCTTCTCAATTTTTTAACTGTTTTATTTTTTAAGGCCAAAATGTCAGCAAAAAATGAAAGTGTTTTGGGAAGTCTGTTTTAGTCAGGCTATACGCTGATAGCATCTATTATGTCAGTTTGCATAAACTGTCGGTGTTTTTATGAGATGTTGATTTCTCTGCTTCATCTCAATGTAGTTGTGAATTTTTTTAACAAGTTCCAGCAATGCTAAATTTCTGTGCATGTCAGGAATGACTTAATGGATTTGTTGAGCATTCTTGTGATCCTGAACTTGAGATAAATCCTTTGCCATGTCTGTCTTTGTGTAGAGGTGCTATATGAGACAATAATTAATGAAAACATAATAAAACTACAACTGACATGTGGGCTTTGAAAATAAATCTTTGCAATAAACATAAACTTCAGTAGGCATCTCACCATTGATTCATAGAGTCTTTGTTAGCATCAAAAAGCATTTGCTTGGTGCCCTAGAGAATTTCTTACACTTCAGCTTTGTCAGATTGGAAAATATATTTATATATAACATTTATTTGAAGCTTTAGGTAGTTGAAAGAGATAAAACATTCCATTGGATTTGATTTATGATCTGTTTGTTGATTAGATTTCCATGTCTGTAGTACTTTCATCTGGGCAGCAGGAGAGGAAAGTTAAGTGTTTTTAATAGCTATTGATTTGTTTGTAGTGTCTTCTTTTCCAAAATGATAGTGCAGCTACAATTTAAGAAACTTGATACTATTTTAGTATAAATAATTACTGAATTACTTCGCCATTTAATGACCAGAGTGTTCATATGTCACAGTCTATAATTTAAATCACTACAAACCCCTTGGATCATTTTGAGAGCAGAACTGAGTTTAGGTCCTCTCTCTGTCCAGATGATGTCTCATGTGCCCAACACACGGGCTACAGACACGGATCTACTGTGGAGGTTTCTCATCCACTCTACCATTTGCTTATTTTAACATTCATCATTGACTTAGATTTTCATCATCCCCTAGTTGTTTTCTCTTCTTCCTTCTGTTTGATTTTACAAGTGAATGAATTGGAAAGCTATAAAACTGCAAGAAGTTTAATTTAACATTGTTGGGAGTTATTTTAAAAAAAAAAAGGAGTTGTTGTTTCATATACATGTTTGCAAAATAAGGAACTAATGACAGATTTAAATTCCCAGATTACATGTTTGGCATATTTACAACATAAGGGTCTTAGACAAAAAGTGTTGTATGATACCAAACTGAATTTGTCTGGCAATGTGTGTTCATAATGCCTGTCAATATCAAGATATGGTATTGATTTCTGTTCTTGAGAAGCGAACAGTGTAGTTGAATCATAGTCTTGCCTTTCATAGCAATTCCTACAGTGAAATTTAGAGCCATTTATTCACAGCTCTGTTACAGTAGAATTTTCCACCTGCAGTTAAGAGAGGACTGAAACAAGACTTCCAAAGTATTGTCGCTGCTTTGACTGGGCCAAAATCCACCATGAACTAGGAAAGCATTAGCTAAGCGCTCAGATTTTGACTGCATTGTAATTTATGCCAATAGAAGGTCTGCATTAGCATCAGTGAGCTACTGCTGAGTGCGAAGGTCAGTTGTGCATTTCATACTTCAGCTGCAGAGGAAGAATTTTATTGCTTTCCCTAGTCATGGTGCAGTGAAAAAGGTGCTTTACGATGCCACAGACAATTAATTGAGGTACATTACCTAGAAACTAAAAAGGTTACACGTGGAACGTAATTGACACCTCATAACCCCTATTAATGACTGCAGAAATGCAAATTAGTACTTTTCAGTTCTCAATGAGTGGCATAATTCTTCTCCAGCTTTGAATTATGTTTCCATTTGCTTACAATCTTTACTCTTTAAAATGTTTAATTTAGCTTCTTCTTAAGAAGTAACCCCAGTCTATATTAAAAATTATACCTACTATAAGTTATACAATTCAGAAAAAGTCTATTAAGCTGCAATTGTATTTCTCTGTAGTAGGCAGAGAGTTAGAAAGAACTGATGCAAATACAAGAATAACACACTGAATGCTTCAGTAACCTCCCCGTAAGGCTACGTGTTGCTGACGTCTTTTCTGTTCCATGGGATTGAAAAAACCTTTTGCCCCCTCTCCTGCAGATACACTTGAAAAGCCAAAGGAATGCCAGGTACTGAAGAATAAAGTGGTTGTGATTTTGGTGTTATTCTTGTGTACAAAAGGAGCAATCCTAACACAGAAGAATGGAGAGGCAATCATTAAATTAGCTACTGAACTTGCTCCAATTTTCCTGGTCAGTTGTGTATGGCTGCTTTTTTTTAAGATCAGTACATCAGATCCTACTGATTTTACAACTGCTACAACTTATTGGTACATTCTGGCTCTAGTATTAAAGCCTGTAGCATCACAGCATGACATCGCATTTTTAATGCTGACTAAAACCACAGAAACTGGAGTCTAAACACATATCTGCCACTAACTAGTAACAAGTTATGGTTTCTTTACACCTTGGGCCAGCTCGTCTGACATGTTTTGTGCCTTTCACAGAGAGCAAGAGTTGATCTCCTTTTCTCCTGTGTTGCCACTGATGTCATTAGCCTGTAGCAGACCTACCTGTAGTCCCCAGGCACCTTCATTACAGGCCTGCTGGTGCTGAGGACATGGTAAAATGAATGTAAAGAGTGGTATGGCCTTCTCTGAACTTTCCCAATTTGTCCTATGAGCCTCTAAGGACTGTTCATCCACATCCAGCTTTTCATCCTGACCTGTGCTATCAGTAATTAAAGGCCATGGATTATAGACTCCCCAAGTCAATGCCAGAATTTAAAAAGAGAAGCAGATTTAAGCACTGATTATGCTTAGATGTCCATATAGAAGCAAATGTCAATCCTTCAGGAGAGCTTTGCGGCTCTTACACATAGTACATAGTCTTAGTCCTGCAAACGAGCTCATCGCACCAAGCCTTGAGCTGTTATGAACAGATAGAGCTGCTCTCAGCCTGAATGATCACCAGTGCTGGGAAACTCTCTGACTGGGGCTACGAGATAATCTCTAGCAGTTTCTGACCTCTTCAATTTTTTTACCTTAAAGAAGCATTTTAGAACGAGACCACTGATTTATTTGCTTTTCCCAGGTGACTGCCAGGTTCATTTGTAAAACAGTTTGATGGAAGAATTTTTGTCTGAGGATGTCTAAAATGCAGGGCTGTGCTACAAACCATTTATTGTTTTGATCTTTCAACACTACTTGTGAATTGAACAGCTTCTCCCAGGTGGCCATCTTATGATGTCTTATGATGCAGTTTGGATGTTCAAGGTGAACAGTGCAGAACCCTTGCCTTGATTGTTGGGAAACAGTGTAGAACACCACTCTGACTCATTTCCCAGCTGACTCGGTGTGGTGGCTCCCCTTCCAACTTAGAAGATGTGAAAACCCCTCCTTTAGTCTTTTCTTTCTTTCTGTTTAAGGCCATAATTACTTTATATAACATAAGACCATGGTGGCGATGATGACAGATAGGAATTTGCTTAAAAGAACTTGAGATTTTTGAGTTCCTGAAGCTCCTCCTGGCTTGTGGCACTAATCTTTAGTCTTTTCTGTCTTCAAAACAAGAAGTTACTGAAGTCTAGCAACCATTCCAGTTCTTCACAGGGATATAAATAACTATCAGACCCCTAGTCCTGTGAGGTAGTAATATTTCCCTACAAACAGGTGACTGAAAAATAATTGCATTTAGTAAACACAACCCAAATAAATAAGTAGGCAGTAGAGGGAATCACTTTTTAAAGGGGAAAGTTATACATTTTGTAGAATCACAGAATCATAGAATAATTCAGGTTGAACAAGACTCTTGGGATCATAGAGTCTGACCACCAACCCTACTCTACAAGTTCACCCCTAAAC
>VXBP01005470.1:2078119-2119537 GCA_013400115.1 Rhinopomastus cyanomelas | reverse complement strand
CAGGAGAAGCCTGCAGAATCAAGTAGCTTTTTTCAGTTAGATTTGGCCTTCTGCAATCTTTTTGCTTTGAGCAAGGTACAATGCACAGTAACTAAGAGGTCATACAAGCAGTACCTAGTAAACATAAAGTCCCACTCTGTACATCACACAGGAAAAACACTTACACGTCTTTCGTAGCGTAATACGGTCGGTCCATTGTAAATCCACCTTGTATGAGTTTGTAGAAGTTTGTGTCAACCTGAATACCAGGGTAGGGATTTACACCTGTGGAAGATATGGGAGTTGTGTATTAATGCAGAGGCTGCCAAAACAAGGCACTGCTCTTGTTGTGTTGTTTCCTTAAGGAACATTGGGAATTTAGTCCCCGTCTATAAATTCCTGAGGGCTGGCTGCCAAGTCAAAAAGAAACCTCTCTTTTCAAAGGCATCAGACAGGACAAGAGGTAATGGGTGCCAGCTCCAACACAGGAAGTCTCTCCTCAATCTAAGGAAAAACTTCTTTATGGTCAGGGGTTGCCCAGGGAGGTTGTGGAGTTCCCTTCTCTGGAGATGTTTTGGCCCTGGTGCATGCAGTTTTGTGTAGCTGATTGAGGCTTTTGAGGAGGTGATGATTTTCAGTAAATTGGATCCTGCTTGAGCAGGAGGACTGGACCTGATGGCCTTTGAAGGCCCCTTCCAACCCTAATAAACTGTGTAAGCTGTGTGTAAACATACCCAAAGAGAATATTTCCCACAGCAATATTCCATAAGACCACACATCACTCTTTATTGTGTACGTCCTCTCGAATAAGCTTTCAGGAGCCATCCATTTAACTGGTAAACGAGTCTGTGCAGGCAGAGGGAAAGAGGCCAGGTTATGCTGTGACACAAGTTTTCTCACTGCAGTTCTCACTTCTTGAATAGGATCAATTAATGTTTGCTATGTGTAAAGCAGAATCTCTCTTAGTGGCCCCTTTAAATTGACCCTAAAGAGAGAAATAGTCACTTCTAAGAAGCCAAGTCACCTCACGTATTTTAGATGACTATTCAAGGAAGGTAAGAGCTCAGATCTGGAAGAGCCTTCTTCCCTCCTCTGACTTTACCCAGGGAGGTTGTGGAGTCTCCTTCTCTAGAGATGTTTAAAACCCACTGGACCATGTTCCTGTGCAACTTGGCCTCGGTGATCCTGCTGGGGCAGGGAGATTGGACTAGATGATCTTTCAAGGTCCCTTCCAACCCCTAATCTTCTGTGATTCTGTGTGACTCTGTGACTTCCAGAGTGAGTAGCTCAGATAGAGATGTCTACTCTGTACTTCTACGTACAGTGGGAGGATCAGGTGTACACCACACATCTGCTAATGTCCCTATACTGCTATTGTTCCTAAAAACAAACAATGCTCAGCACTTTCTATCAACAGATTTCAGTGCATTTGGAGAGGACATAGGTACCATCTCATTTACAGCTTGATTATGCTAATTATAGGTAAGAATCTGAATTTGCCAACAGCAGGAATAAGATTTCTGCACTGACTGTGCAGATATCTATAAAGCTAAGAATGATTTGAAAAGGAAAAGCTTCACTTGCCTGGTTCCTTACCATTTTCAAATTAATAAGAAAAATAGAGAGCACTCAGAAACGTACATTGCCCCTGACAACGTAGCTGGAGTCATTCACTATATCTCTGGCAAGGCCAAAGTCACAGATTTTCACCACTTTTCCATGTGTCACCAGGATATTCCGGGCAGCAAGGTCTCTGTGAATGCACTTAGAAGGAAATGAAGGGTTAATAGACAGATAAAGCTCTGCAGCATTTGGTATCAGATGAAGGTCTTGTCTCAGACAGAGTTCTCTGAATTGCTCTTGTCTCAGACAGAGCTCTCTGAGCTGGTGCCTCTTTCCACTGAAACAGTTTGACTGGACAGTCCCCAGTTGCTTGTGGCAAGGGACAGGGCAGGCAGAGGGGTGCAATCCAGTTGTTGCCTTAAGATGGTGATGGAAGTAGAATTCAAACCTGCCACTGTGTGGCTCTGTTCCTCAGCCTGTCTTTTACAGACTGAGAAATTTTTGCCATCTTTTGATACTTTTCTTGGTTTTAAACTACCCTTCATCTTACCAATTTGGACTCAAGGAACTCCATTCCTTTGGCAACTTGATAAGAGAAGCAAAGGAGGTCTTCAAAAGTGAGCACATTAAAATCCTCTTCTTCATCCATCTGTCTGCTTGCATGCACAATTTTGTCTGTAAAAATTAAACAGGAGTACAAGTTTTTCATGGGCTTCCTCACTGTTTGATTAATTCTACTATGATAAGGATTTTCACATGTCCCTACCAAGAACAACAGCACAAAGAGCATCCTTCTTTTGAATCCTTTGCTCAAACACAAAATAAATCAAAGGGTATTTTAATACTCAGGTGCTATGATAGCATGACCAGAAACATAAACCTCTGATCTTAACTCTTGCTGAATCCTTCTCCAGGAACGTTTTGGACAGGAGATTGGGCAGACATATGATAGAATAGAACATCTTTTCTCACTGGATCGAGACTGGTTAGATCAATAATATAATCAATAAAAGAAGAACAGAACAACTAGTGATAAATTAATCTCTTACCATCTCCCTAATGAGGAAAGGCTGAGGGAGCTGGGGCTCTCGATCTTGGAAAAAAGGAGACTGAGGGTTGACCTCATTAATGTCTACAAATATGTGAAGGGTGGATGTCAGGAGGATGGAACCAGCCTCTGCTCACTGGCATCTCATGATAGGACAAGGGGCAATGGGTGTCAGCTGGGACAGAGGAGGTTCCACATCAATATGAGAAGGAACTTCTTCA
The DNA here is from genome assembly GCA_013400115.1 of Rhinopomastus cyanomelas. NCBI lineage: Eukaryota > Metazoa > Chordata > Aves > Bucerotiformes > Rhinopomastidae > Rhinopomastus > Rhinopomastus cyanomelas. Next base: position 2,116,726 of record VXBP01005470.1, on the reverse strand, counting down.
TGGTGAGGGTGACAGAGCACTGGAAGGGGCTGCCCAGGGAGGTTGTGGAGTCTCCTTCTCTGGAGACATTTAAGACTGCCTGGATATGTTTCTGTGCAACTTGATCTAGGGGATCCTGCTGTGGTGGGGAGATTGGAGTGGATGCTCTTTCGAGGTCCCTTCCAATCCCTGATGTTCAGTGATTCCTCAGAATAGAGCCCGATCCCATTTGATCAAAACCAATTAGTCTCTTACCTTCCTCAGAATAGAGCCTGATCCCATGTGATCCAGACGTCGCATTAATGTTTTGATCACTTTGGGTGATTTTAAGTTCATCCTTTCTGCACAGAGTCACATTTACATCACACATCAGGCGAGTTCCCTTCCTAGAGTGGATGCCACAATTTCAGAAGCTATCTACAGTGAATCATATAGTCCTCAAGACATAAACCACTTTGCAGTGAAAATGTGTGATGAGTTACCGTTATTAAAACTCGAAGCACGGTCATGAATCTTCTCAAAATAGAAAGAGTAGTGAGGGATTGTTTGTCTTTTGCAGTTCAGAGAGAAGACCACCACAGAGAAGCAAATAATGTCAAAGCATGGCTTATTAAAGCATTTGAGGGCATATTCTCAATAGTTCAGTAATTTCCCCAGGTTATAGCACAGCTGAGAATGCAGAGGTTGGAGGTTTATAGAATATGAAGCTGTTGCTGCACACTTTACCTGGAATTTTTGTCCAAATGGATGTTGTGGTAAAAGCTGAAGTTGTGCTGCTTAAAAAGATCTGTCAGTGTCCAGTGAAACTTTTCTCTCTTGCTCCTTAAGTAGTTCAGAAGGTCACCATAGCAACAGTATTCAAATATCAAGTAGATGGGCCCTGAAATAGTGGGAAATGTAAATGCCTCCTGCTTTCTACAGCACTATCCCTTTTAAAGCTTTAATGATGCCTCATCTTCTCCCAGGACTAATCTGTATTAAATGTCTGGAGCATCTTCCCTTCCTGGGTAGATAACCTGTACTGATGGGCATGTAATGTAGAATCACAGAATCATAGAATCATTAGGGACTGGAAGGGACCCTGAAAGATCATCTAGTCCAATCCCCCTGCCACAGTAGGATCTCTTCACTGGTGAATTTATAGAATCAGTATTACTGACTGTAATTAATGACTGTAATGTCCCTTTGTAAAGTCTCTGAGAGTGAGTTCTGGGGGCAGGAATATCCATGTTCATTGCCTCAATGATATCACAAGTCACAGAGTAATTAATTGGTTTTAATATCTTGCCATCTCCATCTTTGCTTAATTCTTGTATCTCTTTTTGGTAGTCATTTCTCATCTTTCTTCTCTTTTAAGCTGATCCTTCTTTGATTATTTTCTTTGCTCTCTAGCCTTAGGTAAATTTTTCACATATTTCTACAGCTTCACTGTTTAGTGAGCAATAGGATTAAAAAAGTGAACAGAACCAAGTGGATACCAAATAACTTTACACTTAACCATTGTTTCATTTTCACTTAATAAATTGGCCTTCTAGTCCTCTAGGCCATCCGTCTGCCCCAAAGCAAGACAACATGTATGACCTTACTTTACAGATGCATGACCTTACTCTACTTCCAGTTCACCTTCATCTTATTTTGGGCCACTGAAAAACAGCAAAATTGGTGAAAAGCTAGGTTTGAGTGGTGGACACCAGCAATAACTGATTTATCGTGGCTTGGGTGTTTTTCATACTGCTTTCAGTGATTAAGTTTTGATACTTCTTTTTTGTTTAGAATCACAGAATCATGGAGTTGTTTAGGCTGGAAGAGAACTTCAAGATCATCAAGTCCAACTGTAGGGACAGAATCAGAAAGCAAGACATTGTTAAGTGATGAAGGGATAGACCTTAGGCCTTGGAAAAGGCAAACAGAGATATGACTAGAATGCTGCAAAAATGGAGTGTGGTTTAGAGCAAAAACAGAACCAGGCGGGTAGATTAGATAAACTACTGAAGTGAACTGTTGTGCAAACTGCCTGTGCAAACTGTCTGCACAACCGAACTGTAGAGCTTACAAGTGGCTTCTAAATATGGCAAAAACGAAGATGATTGGTAGAAGGCAGCTGTTGGAGAATGCCATGTGGAACATAAACCCAGCTATTTTGTAGAATAAATGGCTTCTGATTCATCTCTATCAGTCGTCCCCACCACGTGAGTCCCAACATCCAGCAATTAATATGAGTGTCCCAAGGCCACCGCTAAACCCTGTCCCTAGGCTCCAGATCTCCATGACTCTGAAACATTTCCAGTGACTGAGATTTAACCCCCTCCATGGGCATCCTGTTCCAAGGCCTGATGACTCTTTCCATGAAGAAGTTTTCACCTAAAACCTACCCTTCCTCAGGTGCAGCTTGGGCATTTCCTCTTGTCCTATCACTTGTTACTGGTGAGAAGAGACCTCAATAGTCTCAGGGTTTTAAGTGGTACCATTCCCCAAGTTACCTGCCACAGTACAAGCTCCTAGAAGGTTCACAATATTTTCGTGGCTTCCAATGTGAGTCATCATTTTCAGCTCAGACATTAGAGCATCTTTTTCTGAAGCATCAGGCTTTTCTGTAAAAGTAATAATACAGATCTGGAAATCTCCAGCACAGAAAGCAAAATGCAAATGCTCTGTCATCTTCAAGTCTTCATTTTAAACTAATCGAACAAATTCATTTGGAGTGTCCTAAAATATTGTGCTGTATAGAAAGAGTTAGGCCAAAGTGGAAAGTAAATGTATGTGTGACTGTAGATGATCTTAATGTTTGGCAAAGCAGTCATAAATGTTAGCATTTGTCATTCTTGAGCTTCCAAGGAATGTCAGCTGGGTGTTAAGGTGTTCACAAGCACAGGAAAAATGGCAGTCAACCCAGCTGGAGAGAAATGCCAGGAGAAAATGAAGTCTCCACAGCTGTACAGGATGTAAAGCGTTGCCATCAAATAGCCAAGAAGTTTTTGAGTCTTTGAGTGATAGCTTTAGGCTTGTTCTTCAGCAAGAACTTGCTCCTCATGGTCTCAAAGAATTGGAGATGTGAAACATGTCCAAGTTGAGCTTCAAAAGCAGTAGGTGAAGGAAGTGTAAGGATGATGTGCGTGTGCAGATAGGGGATAGAGAGCTGGCAGAAGGGGACAGTCTGGGCGCTGCTGAAGCAGTGAAGATCATGTTCTTATGTATCCAGATAACTGTGGTGCTTGGGATCCAGGGAGGCAACTCTCTTCTGCTTGTGGCCAGGGAGGCTTGCTTCAAGATGCTGCTTTTATGAGAGATCAAGACAGTTTGAAGTGAAGCCAGAGCAAAGCAGCAAGGAAGATAAGAGGTTTAGAAAGCCTGATCCATAAGGAGGGATGGAAAGAAAGTGCTTTGCCTCATCAAGAGGAGAAGACTGCAGGAAAAAGTGCTGAAGTTTTGCAAACAAGCTATCTCAGACATAGGAGGCAAAGCACTACACGAAAATGGGATCTTACTGCAAAGTCCTTAGAGACACTAACGTGACCAGAAGGCTAACCTGCGCTATGAATTTCTCATCTTTAGAGCACAGCAGCTCCACACTTCCCCACATAACAGAGTGTAGGACAAAAAGCAACACACTGCAGGAAGAAGGCACTTTAGCAATAGCTTTCCAAGCTAAAACAGGATTTTGGAAGCATATTGAAACCATAATCCTGAGCTGTAGCTGCTAAAATTCTGCATACAAAGGAATTTATTCCAACACCTCTTCTGCTTTGGAGCTGCCAGAGTATTTTCAGTGCTTGTGCAAGGCACTGAGAGTTTATCGTACCTTTTAGCATTTTGACTGCCACCTGGATGGAATCTCCTACATCGCTAATTCCATAAGCTGTCGCATTCACCACTTTCCCAAAAGCCCCAGAGCCGAGGACCTGTCCTACAAGAAACAATAATTCAATATTGTTTGTAAATTATACAGCACAGGCTGCCACTCCAACACTGTAGTTTGCTTTGTGGACTTCTCACCAAACTCCAGGTTTTCCCTGGGAAATTCCCACTTGAGGTTGTACTCGAACTCTCGGAAGTCCACGTAGATGTACTCATTATCCAATGGGCCTACCATCTGTATCATTTGCAGCTGGCTTTCATATTTCAATTGCTTCAGAAAGGGGGAAAAAAGAAGGTTGAATAAGTCTTAGAGAAGGAGAAACAGTTGGTAGGAACAAAAGAGAAGGAGCCAGGTGTATACATTTGCTTTTACCTTTTTATATTTATGAAAAATGAGCAGAAGCAAAAAAGCAATCAACAGGAGGCAAAATCCAACAGAGACATAGAATGTGGTACTGTCTTCAGGGGAAGAAACAGCTCCTGCAACTTTAAGAGATAAGTATTAGTGCCCACCGTGTCAGAGCTTGTGTGTACAGCTAAGGGTGCAAGTAAAAGCCCCTGATGGCATGGTCAGTTCTGTCACTGTGTAGTCTTCTCACACCTGAGTCTCCTCACAGAATCACAGAACATTAAGGATTGGAAGGCACATGAAAATCATCTAGCCCAATCCCTCTGATACAGCAGGATCCCCTAGATCAAGTCGTATAGGAACATGTCCAGGTGGGTTTTAAATGTCTCCAGAGAAGGAGACTCCACAACCCCCCTGGGCAGCTCCTTCCAGTGCTCTGTCACCAGGTAATAACACATGGCAGCTGAAATGGAGAAAACCTGTGCTGAAGCACTGGTTCATTGTACCTGAGAGGTTAATAAAACTCTTTTCACAGGCTAAACCAGCAGAATTTTTTGCACAGCACTCAATGGAGAAGGTCGTTGTTGTTTCCTTCACATCCAAAGTACTGCTTGAAATCCATGACCCTAGGGATCTCCTCTCTGGTAAGAAGTTGTGAATCCCCTCAGTGATTTCCTCTGTACAGCTGAAAAAGAACAGAGCAGTTTTGATTTTTGGCTCACGGTGGGTTTCTTCAAAACATGTATTTTGCCTGCGTTGAAAGGGAAAGAATGGGGGAAGAATAGATGGGCTTGGTTTTTATTTGTGACTGTTGAAGTGAGGCTTGAGAGCAGTTCTCAGTTTTACTTTTGGGTGAGAGGCATGGCAAGATCAGCAGAGGGTGAACTGGGCTCCCTACTTTTGGTCAGGCACTGGAATGGGCTGCCCAGGGTTGTGGTTGAGTCATCATCCCTGGATGAGTTTAAAAGATGCTTAGATGCAGTGTTGGGGGGATATGGTTTAGGGGTGAACTTGTAGAGTAGGGTTGATGGTTAGATTTGATGATCCCCAGGGTCATTTCCAACCAGGATGATTCTATGATTCACTCTCCGTCACCGCCCTCGAAGATCACTTGCAACCTCTGACCTCCAGAACCTCCACCAGTTTCACAGCTGACTGGATTCCCCCTTCAACCACTTTACCTCACACAAACCACCAAGTAGCTACAAATGAGCTGCTACTAAACCAATAAATGCAAAATGAGCCGAGAGTAGAACTTCTAACTGATTTCCCTGAAGATATGTGATTTCAACCACCTTGTATTAAGGACTTATTTAACATCTGATGTGTAGAAAAAGGGAGAGCTTTTCCCTTGAGGAAAGGGAAGCCCAAACAAATGATTTTTACTTTTAGTTTTTTGATCATTCATCAGCTTACTGTCTGCATAAATAAATGAATGAGGAAGTAAATGCATTAACACTTATTCAGCTCTACACACACCACTAGCTTCTGCACTTGTATCTTCCCAAGAAGAGAAATGTCAGAGTTGTTTTCTTCTCAGAAAGCTGTTTTAAGGACTATTTCTTAACTACTAGTTGAATCTTTCCTTTCCTCTTCTATTTCTGCAGCATCAGATCAGTATTAGGAAGCCTTTTCAGAGGTATAGACGAGAAAAAAGCCTAGATACTTACTTTTTATATCTAGTTAAAATACTTAGGTCTTTATCTACAGTTTTCCAAGAAATAATGTGACCCAGTTCTTTTCTGCAACTTGGGAATACTAGTCCTGTTGTAAATCTCAAGTAAAAAACTCTGGAGTTAATAAAACAGCTAAAAGTTGTTGCAGCAGGTCTTGAAGTTTCAGAGCCTGACTCATTGCCCTAAATAAATAGAGGAAATAGAAACTCTCACTAACTTTACTGGAAACACTCTCACTGACATCCCTGGTTAACCTAACAGCTGTGCTAACCAAAGCTAAACCAATGACTCAAACCCACATCAACCAATGTGTTCCCTGAATGTCCTGTAAGTTTGAGAGGTTGAGAGAAAAACTTAGATTGTGCTTTGTAACTACAGAACTGCTGATGTAAGCCCAGTGGTGTTTAATTCAGTGTAAAGAGGTGGAGATACGGAACTTACAAGCTTCTTTTGATGCCAATAACAAACTCAGAACTCTTATTCTTATCTCTTACAGTCTTCATTTAACCAAGGGTAGCTTAAATATGGTCTTTGCAAAAGATCAAAAAGGGAGGAAATTATTTACTTGGATGAGTTAAGTTTGGGACAGCTCCTCCAAATCCAGGACGAGGCAGGGTAGCTGTCAGCGGTGCAGGAGATCTGCTTGAACAACAACGACACTGTTACTTCAGGCTTTCCTGCAAGAAGATAGAACAAGACAACTCCTGTCAGCAAATCAGGGAGCAAAACCTCTACATTTATGTGGTAATGCTACATCTGGCCAGATATGGTTCTGTCTTTTCTAAACTACCCACCCACACTTCTCTGTGAGACCTGTGTGCAGCCCTCAGTCCTCTTCCTTCCTCCAGCCCTACACCTTGGTTCTGTGGGACCGCAGTGTGGGCAAGGCAAGAGGAGCAACCACTTCTCTCTACAGGCAGATGCAGACCAAAACAGTGACAGCCAAAACTAGGCTTGATTTCTGCTTTTTGGACGTGGAGCAAGCATCCAACCCTAGGACTCCTTTGACAGCCCTGTTCTGGCTGTGCACACATACAACAAGTGCACAGAGGTTCCTTTTATAAAGTTATGTAATGAATCATGACCTCTAGCCTAGAGCAGGGGTGAGATGCTGCAGTCCCATGGCAGAATGGAGACAACTAATAGCACCAGGCAAGACTTTGTGGGTGCAAATCATGGGCAGGAAGCCCTGCAGCCATACATAGGTGTCATCTCCACACTAACTTCATTAACTCACAAAGGCCACCAGGATAAAACCAGTCACAGAAACACAGAGCAGCAAGCTAGCACATAGCGATGTGGTTCCTCTCACTCTGTGTCTCACGAGGTCTCTACATCAGTCACATATATCCAAACTCTGTAGAGTTGGTCTCTGTAGTTAAATGAGTTCCTAGGCTTCATGATCTTATTAAATATTTCTTAAAGTATTCATTTTCTCATTATATTATTAATTACTCATGTCTTGTCCTCTGTGTTTATGGCAGACTAAANGGCTTCATGATCTTATTAAATATTTCTTAAAGTATTGTCCTCTGTGTTTATGGCAGACTAACGGGAAGAGAAAAAGTTAGTAACGTCTTCCTCCTTCCTCTATTCTCCCCCCCTGGCTAACACAAGTAACGTGTACCATAGCAGCTGTCACCCTTCTGTGATCCAGTGCCTGGTTTGCAGTAGTGCAGTGCAGTGTGAACAGAACACCAACAGAAGAACAACATATCAGCTGCATTTGTTGCAAAGTCTTCATAGGGGTTGTTTTATTCACTTACTTCTCACACACAGAGTGAATTTTTTTGTCGCGACTGCGTCATCATTTTCAGCATAAAATACATAGATGCCAGATTGGTGCTGGTGGTTGCAGAACTTTGAGGAAATGCTGTAGAGCAAAGAAAAGGAAGAAGAAGAATGAAAGACCAATATGCAAACCATCTAAAATATAGTCAAGGTTCATATATATGTTTGACACCATTCAACATCTCCTAATGAGTAGCCTATAATAAATTTTTATTAGAGGATAAAAGTCCCAAAATAGAGCTGTTTACACAAGAGGATGTTTTTTCCCTGAAGTACTGCTTTCATTTAGCAATTTTCTCATAGTTCCTATAGTGGGCTTCTGTTACAAATCCACTGTAACACAAGATGTATGACACGCTGGGCACGGATGCTAAGACCAGCAACAAATCAAATGGTCTGCTCTCCAAAAGATTCTCGTGGGAATTTCCAGCTGTCAGGAGAAGTAATATTAAGAAATAAAAATGACAGGTAGGATCATATGAGATAAAACCCTGTAACTGGAGAGATTTGACGGAAACTCAGAAATCAGACAATAAGCAGAGTCATAGAATCATTAGGGATTGGAAGGGACCTCAAAAGATCATCCAGTCCAATCCCCCGGCCACAGCAGGATTACCTAGACCAAGTCACACAGGAACATGTCCAGGTGGGTTTTAGACATCTCCAGTGAAGTTCATGATCAATGAGACAAAGCAGCACGAAGATATTTATGCAAGAGGAAGGCCTGTTTCTGTCCTTTCACTAGGTTATTATTGTCAGGATGACAGTCATGTTTAAATTGAGGTAGTACAAGTCATGAACATTAGAAAAGAACTTCAGAAAACATCTTCTTAGATTTAGTTGCTGGCATTTTGGAGGCAGATGGAAAGGTGACTCAAAAGAAAAATCACAGAAACACAGAATAACCTTCCAGGGTCTCACCAGCCTTTCTGCAAAGAATTTCTTCCCAACATCCAATGCAAACTTCCACTGCCTCAATTTCAGACCATCTCCTCTGGTTTGGTCATCGGTTCCTAAGGAGCAGATGACCACAGCCACCTCTCTACAGCCTCCTGTCAGGTAGTTGGAAAGGGCAGTGAGATCCCCCCTCAGCCTCCTCTTCTCCAGACTAAACCTGCCCAGCTCCCTCAGCCTCTCCTCATACAACTTGTTCTCTCAACCCCTCACGAGCTTGGTAGCTCTCCTCTGGACACCTTCCAGCATCTCCATGTCTTTGATATAATGAGGGGCCCAGAACTGACCCCAGCACTCGAGGTGAGGCCTCACAAGGGCCAAGCGCAAGGGCACCGTCACTTCCCTTCTCCTGCTGACCACGATATTCCTGATCCAGCCCAGGATCCTGCTGGCCTTCTAGGCCACCTGGGCACACTGCTGGCTCATAAGAAGCCAGCTGTCTACCAGCAGCCCCAGGTCCTTTTCTGCTGGGCAGCTTTTGAGGCCCTCATCCCCGGGCCTGTAGCGTGACTGAAATGCAGGCCCCGGCACTTGGCCTTCTCGTATCTCACACAGTTGGCCTCGGCCCATCGATCCAACCTGTGCAGGTCCCTCTGTGGAGCCCTCCTGCCCTCAGGTAAAGTCAGCAGGAGTCACACCACTCCAAGGCAAAGCAAGCAGTCACATCAGGGTGTTTGAAGGAGACAGAACACGGACAGCGAATAGCAGCAATTTACGACCAGGAGAGAAGCCAGGAATGAGATCGGAACAAGAAATCTAGATAACAAACACCAGGGTGTTTCCTGTTAAGCAAGATGAGGTAAATCATAGAATCATTAGGAATTGGAAGGGACCTTGGAAGATCATCTAGTCCAATCCCCCGACACAGCAGGATCCCCTAAATCATCGTGCAATTCTAAAGCAAGAAAACTCGCACTGAAGCCACTGAAAACTTTGCCTTTCAACTACAGCAGCATCTCCACAGAGTTAGTGACTTTTGAACGTCTCAATCTGAAATGGCCTTAAAGTTATTCTTGAAGTCAGGGAACTGAGCTGTTAAAATCAGATCTGTATTAACCTGCCGCAAAATAGGTACCGAAGGCAAGAGAAACTGAAGATCAATTGCTGCTCCTGCAATCCTAGGTATGAAGGATTAAATTCTAACAAAATAGTGCTAAAATAATCTAAAAAGAATGTATTTGATGCCTGAAAACACAAGGGGATGTGAAATAAATGCTACACGTTTGGCAGAGGTCAGTTTGTGTGTGAGAACTCATCTGCTCTTAGGAGGGAAACAAAAAGCAAAAATAACACGGGCGTTTTGAAGGATGGTTTGAAAACACATAAGGGTAGTGACATGAGAGATGGATGCTGGGGATTTGAAGGTAAAAGCTAAAGAAGGAGACAGAGTTGACTAATAACATTTAATATGATCTGTAATCAGGAGGAACAATATGGAATCAAAAAGGAAAACCAGGAAATGAAAAAGGATATGAAAGGAATAAAGTGGAAGTGTTGTGAGATGGGATACTGCAGAATTCGACTCAGACACGGAACGTTAGGCTCACAATGGAGTGAGGTATGTGATGACCCTTTATTTTGTTTGGTTATGAGAAATCTGCTTTCAAATCACACTGAAGTCTGTCGTGCTACAACTTAGAAGCATACAATCATTGTGGCTGGAAAGGAGCACCAGGATCAAGTGCAGTCCCTCTAGCAGGGGGATTGGACTAGATGATCTTCTGAGGTCCCTTCCAATCCCTAATGTTCTGTGATTCTGTGATGTCCCTAATCCCTAGAGCATGGTCTCAAGTGCTCTAGCTACTCGGTTTTTAAGCACCTCCAGAGATGGTGACTCTACCACCTCCCCGGGCAGCCTGTTCCACTCTCTCAGGAAAGAACTTCTTCCTAACATCCAGCCTAAATCTCACCTGTCACAACTTGAGGCCATTTCCCCTTGTCCTGTCATCAGTAATTTGGAAGAAGAGACCAGCACCAACCTCACTACAATCTCCTTTTACATAACTGTAGAGAGCAATAAGGTCTCCTCTCAGCCTCCTGTTGGCTTTCTTGATCACTTGGGCACACTGCTGGCTACTGACGACCATAGGACTAGAGGGAACGGCATCAAGTTGCATCAAGGGAGGTTCTTTCACAGAAAGGGTGATCAGGCACTGGAATGGGCTTCCCAGGGAGGTGGTTGAGTTGCCATCCTTGGATGTGTTTAAACATCATTTGGACAAGGTGTTGGGGGATCTGGTTTAGGGGTGAACTTGTAACTTAGGGTAGGTGGTTGCACTCAATGATCTCAGGGGTCTTTTTCAACTAAAGTGATTCTGTGACTTGTACACAGAAGCTCCAGAATTCCTTACCTCTTGCTGCTTCAAGGACTTCAAACTGCATAAAATACATACCCCTACTCTCTTTCCTCAGGTGAGATGTGTCTATCCCATGGTAGTATTCAGTCTAACTGGACAGACGTGGGTGACGTTTGTACAGAAGGATGTACTTGTCAGGTGAAATAATCACCAAATGAATGTATTTTTACCTCAATTACATTTTTCCATAAAATAAATATGATGGTAAATGAATGCATACTAAAACAACCTAAAATGAACTGCAAAAAGAAAAAGCTATATAATCAACAATGTAGTCTGATGGATGGCTGAGCTCTGTGTTTGGAGCAGCCTCCAGGCCAAGCTCCAGCAATGCCTGGAGTGACAAGGAGGACATGGCACTGGCCATGGCCAGTACACAGCTGGCAGTGGCTGAGCCTGGCCAGGACGTCCTGCTCCAGGGACACAGGCTGGACTTTCTCCTGCCCAGCAGGTGGTGATCAGCACTCAGCAAACACTGCTCCTGCACTGCACAGCCTGTCTGAAGTGACTCAAACCCCAGACCATCGACCCTGAATCTCACTGATTAAAGAAGGTTACCTAAGCTATTTCAAGAGTTCTCAAAATTGTTGTTGTTGGCCCAGTCTGTAGCACCTTCTTCTTATCTGGATTGAGTTTACACCAGCTGTCAATCATCCACGCAAGCAGTGAGAAGGTGTCTGTACCAGCTGCAAAGCAAATCAGCTCAGTTTTATCAGCTTCAGGGAACTACCTATTGGACAAGGATGAGCTCATTGCTACCCCCTGAGACCTAATTTCCAAAATCAATCTTGAGCACAAAGAACAGATCTGCCTAGGACGTGTCAGGCATTGCAAATGAGTCACCAACATCCACCCAGCACTATCAAAGCTTGCTGACAGCCCTCCCTTTATCAGCACAGACACAGTTCCTGTAGCCATTGCCAGGAGATGACCATTTACTAATCTAAACTGAGCTGTCTCTGAACCTCATGAGGGTCTGGCTCCAACACACCATCTGATGGAGATGAAAAGGCTAGCCCTCGTGGCAAAGCTGACTTGAGAAGCGAGTGGGAATAAAAATCAGGGCAACAAAATGCCAAGGAAATAAATAACAAGACAGGTAATTAAGACTGTGACACAATTTTACATAGACACAGATTGGTTTTAAGAATGATAGCGACTCAGTACAGCTGCATCAGCTCCCACTGCATCAACTCCCACATAGGTCCTGCTTGGTTTTAAAGCTACAACTTCAAAAGAGCAGCTCAGCTTTATTTTTGATTGAAATGAATAAAATGTGCTACCTTGAAAGCCATGGGACTGCGGTGAAAGAAACCCTGAAGGAAGTTAGATAATGTTATCGAGAAATTAGAAAGCCTAGGGAATGGAGAAAACATTAACCTTAAACAGGATTCGTGCCAGAACTTCACTGCAGGAAATAACAGAAAAGGTAGATAACCAACAGGTTTATTCAAAACATGTTTTGCAGCAGCAAGAGAAGGCATGACCTGGGTAGTGAGCAGGATGGTAGCTTTCTGTGGCACAGGCACAGGCTGATAGATCTCACTGGCCTGGGAAACGATGTGGCAATGGACTCAATTAATGGAGCAGTTCAAAAGATAACGGGAACATCATCAAGAACAGGATGACAAAAGGGGTGCATGGTGACACTGGCCACAAATCTGTAACTGAGCAATAATGAGAAGGGAACGGCAAAATCACTGAATCACAGAACATTAGGGATTGGACGGGACCTGGGAAGGTCTTCCAGTCCAATCCCCCTGACACAGCGGGATCACCTAGATCAAGTCCCATAGGAACATGTCCAGGTGGGTTTTAAATGTTGACAGAGACACTCCACAACCCCCTGGGCAGCCTGTTCCAGTGCTCCGTCACATTCAATGGGAAGAAGATCCCTCTCATACTGATGTGGAACCTCCGCTGTTCCAGCTGACACCCATTGCCTCTTGTCTTGTCATTGGATGACACTGAGCAGAGCCTGGCTTCATCCTTCTGACACCCACCCTTTCCACATTTATCAACACTCTCCTTTTCTCCAAGCTCAAGAGACCCAGCTCCCTCAGACTTTCCTCATCAGGGAGATGTTCCACTCCATCATCTTTGTGGCTCTGACCTGGATTCTCTCCAGCAGTTCTGTGTCCTTCTGGAACTGAGTGTCCCAGAACTGGACACAAGATTCCAGATGTGTTCTCACCAGGGCAGAGTAGAGGGGGAGGAGAACCTCTCTTGATCTATTAACCACCCCCATTCTAATACACCCCAGGACGCCATTGGCCTTCTTGGCCTATTGCTGGCATCCTACTGGCCACCAGGACCCCCAGGTCCCTTTCTCATACGCTAACAGGTCAGTCCCCAACCTGTACTGGTACCTGGGGTTGTTCTTGCCCAGATGCCAGACTCTCCACTGCCCTTGTTAGAGGTCATTCCATTTCTCCCCGCCAATGCTCCAGCCAATGCACACATAAACTAAAGGGTGGGTTGATGCATAATCACCACAGAGTTTATTAGAACATGGACAACACAACGGTTCCAGAAGTTATCTACCTCAGCTGCTGTTGAAAGCCAAAATAACGTTTGAGTGCTTTTTGTGACCACAGCTTCACATGCACATGTTAAAACACAAAAGGAGGGCAAGACATGGACAGTAAGCAACCCCGATGAGATCTAAATATTGTTAGGTTAAATTGTTCCAAAGCGTCCAAGTACCTGCGTCCGTCCGCGCTGTAACTTTGTTCACACGGAAAAGTTTTTCTGGAAGAGAGCCACATGCATCTGACCGGTGGATATGCTGTGACATTCACTTCAAAGCAAAACTCTTCCTCCCCAATTTCAAAATCTTCTTCAGAGTCAGTTATATTTATAAATCCCTTTTCTGAAAAAAAAAATCAATACTATATTACAAAGGCTGGACTGCTTAGTGAAGGCATTTTTGACACTGTGTCTTTGTCATTTTGCTTACCACAATCAGGAAAAAGCACCGTGTTTTATCCAAAAATCATCCTGGTAATCAAAATAAGATAATCCTTCAAAATAGTCTTGAACAGATGTCAGCATGTTCAGTGCAGACAAATGATCTCAGCCTGCTGCAGTTAAATGTTGGATACTGGAGTGAGTGCAGAGGAGGACAACTAAACTGGTGAAGGGCCTGGAGAATAAGTCTTATGAGGAAAGACTGAAAGAGTTTGGGCTCTTCAGTTTGAAGAAGAACTGCTGGAGAGTCCAGAGCAGAGCCACAAAGATGATAAAGGGAGTAGAACACCTCCCTGATGAGGAAAGGCTGAGGGAGGTGGGTGTCTTGAGCTTGGAGAAAAGGAGACTGAAGGGTGACCTCATTAATGTTGATAAATATGGAAAGGGCGGGTGTCAGGAGGATGGAGCCAGGCTCTGCTCAGGGGCATCCAGTGATAGGACAAGGGGCAGTGGGTGTGAGCTGGAACATAGAAGGTTCCACATCAATGTGAGAAGGAACTTCTTCAGGGTGAGAGTGACAGAGCACTGGAACAGGCTGCCCAGGGAGGTTGTGGAGTCTCCTTCTCTAGAGACATTTAAAACCCACCTGGACATGTTCCTATGCGACTTGATCTAGGTGATCCTGCGCTGTCAGGAGGATTGGCCTGGAGGTCTCTCCCAATCCCTAATTGTCTGTGATTCTGCATATTAAGGAGGGTACAAATCATTGTAGCCTGGTGTACAGAGGACAAAACCCACCTCCCTCAAAAACAAAGCCTTCCAGGGCCAATGACTCAAATATACCCTGTCACTGCGACACACATGGATCCAAGATGTCACTATTTCTAAACTGGGCACCAGTACTGAGAAAGAAGAGGATCTTGCCCTACTTGACATTACCCCTCACCCCTACCTTCCTGTTCACTAAGGAGATGTGTGTAGAGAAAACGCCTAGGTATCACACTCTGTTATTGTAAATGATCAGAGAACTTCCTTCTCAGTGGCCAGCAGAATCTGAAAAGAGGATATTGCAATAGGAGAGTAGTTTCTGAAGGGTGTGGGTTAAGCATTCTCACTTCCTACCATTCCTAGCCTAGTGCTGTACAGGCTGAGAGTAAATACAACTAAGGTCCAATGCATGATGAGCGGTTCAAAGAGTCTTGTTGTCGGTGCTGCAGACTCCAACTCCAAGCAGATCAATCAGAAAACTAATCCCAATACCTAATGCAGCAGCTTTGCATTTTATGCCTTATTTCCAGATGTGACGTATGTCCATTTGTAGATTCTTTCACCTGAGAAACAAGGTTTGCCCTTGAGACTGGGACTAACTTCACACAATCACAGAATCATAGAACATTAGGGATTGGAAAGGACCTTGAAAGGATCATCCAGTCCAATCCCCCTGCCACAACAGAATCACCTAGATCAAGTCACACAGGAACATGGCCAGGAGTGTTTTAAACTTCTCCAGAGAAGGAGACTCCACAACACCTCTGGGCAGCCCCTTCCAGTGCTCTGTCACCCTCATCCTGAAGAAGTTCCTTCTCATATTGATGTAGAACCTCCTATGTTCCAGCTCACACCCGTTTCCCCTTGTCCTATCATTGGACAATACTGGCTCCATCCTCTGACACCCACTCTTTCAATATTTATCAACATCAATGAGATCACTCCTCAGTCTCCTCTTTTCTAAGCTAAAAAGACCCAGCTCCTTCAGCCTTTCCTCATCAGGGAGATGTTCTACTCCCTTCATCATCTTTGTGGCTCTGTGCTGGACTTAGTTCAGGTTAATCTTTTGGCTCTCCTGAACTGACAATAAATGAAAACATATTTAATCATAGAATCATTAGGGATCGGAAGGGATCTTGAAAGATCATCTAGTTCAATCCTGCGACACAGCAGCATCACCTACATCAAGTCATAGAACCAGTCAGGGTTAGAAGGGACCACTGGGACAATAGAACATCTGGTCAGGAGACAAAATAAACACGAGGGGTTGCAATTACCTAGAACTGTGACCAAAGCAGATTGGTTCCGATGAGCAGTAGAAGAGCAGGTGTAATGTCCACTGTCGCCTGTTCCTGCCGCTGAAGCAAACACATACTGGACCCGAATTGCTGAGCTATCTGCTTGATATTCCAGTCCTCTAAACGAGCAAACCTAGTTTGCAACAGAAGCTCCCATTTAATCAGTAGATAGTGGCCAGTATTACCTGCATCAAAATATTCCCTCTCCTCTTACCTGCCCGGCTTCTTTGCCATCAAAAGATAATTTTATTCTGAATTTATAATCACGATGAACAGCTCTGCATCGGATCAGCAGTGGTTCCCCTGCTTTAAGAAGTAATTCAGGCGAAGGCAGCGCTTGTCTTTCATTTAAATCTACAAAATCAAAACACGGTCACTGAAGCGACCATCACTTCATCCGAAAAAATGCTCATGAGAGTGACATCTTCTCTGCTATTGCTGACATCCCTTATGACATTGGAATCATAATTAGAATTTGTGAAAGTGACTCAATAATCATGAAATTAGAAAATTGAACGGATTTAGAGGTCTCAAACCAAATGTTGTCATAATTTACGACATATCTACAGGGCACGGTTCAGTGCAGAGCTTTGCTGGGGTCAGTTTATCTAATAAAAACAAACAAAATATGAAATAATTACATATTACTTTATAATTAACATAAATATTTTAAATTATTAATGTTAATTCACAGTTGTTTAAAAGTTTCTGTACACTTTGAAGAGCATTTTCACTCAACACTGTCCTAAAAGGCCAGCTGGACTAGGGACATCATTCTGCCCCTATACTGGGTACTAGGGAGGTCTCCCCTCAAGTACTGGGGGCAGTTCTGGGCCCCTTGCTTCAAGAAAGAGATTGAGGGGCGGCTGGAGCGGGTCCAGAGGAGCAGCGAGGCTGGGGAAGGGACTGGAAAGAAGGTCTGATGAGGAGAGGTCGAGGGATTTGGGGTTGTGTAGCCTGGAGAGGAGGAGACTCAGGGGGGACCTTATCACTCTCCGTAACTTCCTCAAGGGAAATTATAGACAGGTAGGGGTCAGGCTCTTCTCCCAGCTAACTAGTGATAGGATGAGAGGGCAGGTCTTGAAGCTGCACTAGGAGAGGGTTAGGTTGTATGTTAGGAAGCCCTTCCTCACAGGAAAGCTGATGAGAAAATGGAATGGAGTGCCCAGGGTGGTGGTGGAGTCCCCATGCCTGGAGGTGTTTAAGGACAGACAGGCTGTGGCATTCAGTGCCCTAGGTCGCAATGATGTTAGATCATGGGTTGGGCTTGATGATCTGAGAGGTCTTTTCCAGCCTCAATAATTCTGTGATTCTGTAAAAGCATGAAGAGAAAGTGAATAGATTTTTAGCAGATGTAGAAGGGCAAGACATTTTTTACAGAGCGCAAATAGCTGAGAATTCGGTTTTAAACACGCGACAGAGAGATCACATTCACTGTAGGATGCGTTCTGGTGATTAGCAGGTTAGGTCAGAAAGAGCACCCAGATATTTGAGAAGTGCAGCTAATTTCAGTGGCAGGATTCAGCTCACAAGTGAGTAAACCTTAGGGGGCAGTTACCTATTGTGAAGAGGCTGGTGCATTTTCTGCCCAGGTCATTGGCTGCGCAGCACCATACGTAAGACTGAAATAACTTGTGTTGCGCCTTCTGCAGACCACCTCTTCTCTTGGTTTCTCCATGGATTTTATCAGGGCAACTGCAATTACAAGCACAGTTATTCATTGACTCGTGTGGTCAACCTCAAATACATCTGATAAACCTCCAAGCCATAAGAATATGCAAACAATAGTGGGAAAACTGGGTCTTGCACAGCTGAATCAAAAGGAATTAGGATAGGTGAAGATAAGAAAAAGAAATGCCCCAGTCTAGGCACAGTTATGACCTGAAATGACCTATATATCCTCAAAACAGCTCATGAACAGGTAACACTGTGGTTGAAAACTAGGCAAGACTAAAACCGTAGCTTTCACACTACATGTTTGAGTCCCTGGTGGTGGTAGATACCACAAATTCAGTGGCAGTTGTGAGACTGAGGTCCCAAACTGCCACGCTGCAGAGAAAGGTGTCATTCCCACTAGTACAATCACTTTGTGTATCAGTAGTATGGACCAAAAAAACTCATTCAGCTTGGAAAACTGATTCCTTGAAAAAATTTCCAATTCTAATCCTTCAGGGGCAGTCACCCATGGTGTATACCATACCTCTTTTCAGGTGTTTTGCAAAATATCCACTCCACAGAGGGCTGTGGGTAACTCTCAGATAGGCACTCAACAGACTCCGAGTCTTCTCTTATCCTGAAATAGGGTTTGCCCGGTGTCTCTGTTGAAGTTTAGAAATGATTCATTAATTCTGAAGCAGTGTTCTGCTCAAGTCGCAGAGCTGTAGGTTGTTTTGGAAGCTTTCAACACTGAGGGGACCGAAAATGATTCTGCCCTGGGAATATCGTGGGTTGGTCTCGAGAGCTCTTTTCCACCTTGATTGCTAAATGCGCAGCTTCCCCTTTATCAAAGCCCTGCCTCTGTGTGCCAGAGGATAATCCTGAGACCGATACTGAAAGGTGCTAATTTGCTGTGGTTTCAAAATCACATCCGAAGTCTACGGCCTTTGATGGAGTATCTGCTGAGACTACAAAGCCTCTACACAAAATGGGATGGTTGCATACTACCCAGTCAAACCAGATACAGCCTGGAAAACAATGGGTCATACAGTCTTCTGATAACTGGCAGATTCCTCTGTCCTGTATCTGTCACCCGAGGAAAAAGATCCGTAGACAAGTCCCAGTCCTCTGAACCTGTGAGGTGCAGACCCACAGAATCACAGAATACTAGGAATTGGAAGGGACCTCGAACGATCATCCAGCCCAATGCCCCCACCACAGCAGGATCACCTAAACCAAGTCACACAGGAATATGTCCAGGCAGGCAAGTTCAGAATAAGCACAGAAGTCTAATATCTTAAAACTGCTGAGGATGTGGCTTATTGAGTCTAGTTTGAGTCCCCTTACAATGAAATTGCAGCTTCCACACTGAGGACTGACACTTTCTTTAGAGTCCTACATTCACTGCCTGCAAGGTGACATGCTGAGGTCAAACTGACACTTCTGGCTTTTTAATTCCTTTCTTCATTTCTCTCTTATAAGCTGAGCCTGGAATGGTGTAACCAGCAGGAGCAGAGAGGTGATGGTTCCCCTGTACTCTGCCCTCATGAGACTGCACCTTGAACACTGGGTCCAGTTTTGGGCACCACAGTACCAGAAGGACACTGAGGTGCTGGATCGGGGCCAGAGAAGGGTGACGAGGCTGGGGAGAAGACTGGCAAACAGGGTTTGTGAAGAGTGGCTGAGGGAACTGGAATTATTTGGTCTGAGGAAGAGGGGCCTGAGAGGAGATCTTGTTGCTTTCTACAGCTACCTGAAAGCAGGTTGCAGTGAAGCTGGTGCTGGTCTCTTCTCCCAAATTACTAATGACAGGACAAGGGGAAATAGCCTCAAGTTGTGTCAGGGGAGGTTTAGATTGGATGTTAGGAAGAATTTCTTTCCTGAGAGAGTGGTTGTGCACTGGAACAGGTTGCCCAGGGAGGTGGTAGAGTCCCCATCCTTGGAGCTGTTTAAAAACTGAGTAGTGAGAGCACTTCAGGCCATGGTGTGGGGGTTAGTGAGATGTTGGAATGAGGGCTGGACTTGAAGATCCTGGAAGTCCTTTCCAGCCATGATGATTCTATGATTCTGTTTCTTTCACGTATAGTGATCCACAGCTCAGCTGAAGGATTCATCTCTAGCTTGGAGGATTTTATGAGGAGCAATTTATATGGAGATCTTTATCGGGGTGATTCTGCTGTGTCAGGGGGATTGGACTAGATGATCCTTCGAGGTCCTTTCCAATCCCTAACGTTCTGTGATTCTGTGAGACTGTTCAGAACTTCTCTTGCTTGCACAGATCATAATATTTTTTACCCCTAAAGTTCATAGAGAGACTATAAATACAGTAAAGAAGGAGTTTTTTCATTAGATTTAGTACTCTGTCGCTCACTGAAAATGTTAAAACTATAATGGAGACATGTAACAGGCCTTCAAATAAAATGAGGAGAGATCGGTGGCGGCACTTTGAACACTGAGAAAAGGAATAGAACAGAAGAAATAACTGAAAAACAAATACAGAGGGAATGAAAAAAACCTGTTATCAGAGTTTATTAAAAACAAGACAAGTGATGATGCTTTAACAACAAGCTTGTTGTTAAAGTGGTGTCCAGAAGAGTTTGCCAGTTCTTTGGCTGTTTGGAGTGATGTTTTGCATTCTTTTCACTGAAATGTCTTTTGTATTTATTATTTTGTGTTAAAATATAGTCCTTTCCATGCAAAATAATATTCTGTTTTTGTTAAAAAGAAAAATCAGGTCAATGTGGGTCTTTTTTTTTGAGAAGATATTATTGGACTCCTGTAGTGCTTGAGTTTTGTTAGAGCAGCTGCCTTTGCATCAGAGCCGTCTGTCGTGTGGTGCTTGAGAACAGTCAATCAAATCTGCTCCCATGGTGAGGCTTTCAAGTCACACCTCGCATGTGTCCTGTCACGACCTTTTAACATCAGTTAAAATCTCACCTCCTCAGGCACTGCAGCGAGCAGCAGCAGTACTGATGTGTTTTGCCCTAAAACCCAAAACACCAGTAAAGGCTGGCACTAAGGAAAGGGTCCTTGTCTTTCCCCTTCTCTCAGTGGTGCCTCTTGCTGCTCAAAGAACTGGTAAAAGGAAAAGACATGGGAGAAGTGCTAAGAGACCCAGTGCCAGGCACTGGAAGAGCAGCGGCAGAGTAAGGCAAAGCATGACTTCAGAGCTCCGGAGAGCCCTGATCTGCTCCAGATAAGAGCCCAGCTAGCAACACTGACAACAAACAGGTTAAGATGCAAGCAAACAAATGTAGCTTGTGAGCTTTGAGAGCACACAAAAGCCACCCTTGTTTTGTCCCTTCTGGCACAGAGGGGACTCTCTCACAGGGAAGAAGCAAGCTGCCACCCATTTACATCTTTATTTGTTCATTTGCATGGTTTATTGACTATCAAAAGCTCACTCTCATGCAGTCTGTGGCTTTGACTTCAGCCTCTGAAGACAGCTCCAAGTCCTTTGAAAATCTAAGAAGATGCTTGAAACATACCAAGGAGGACTTCATTGCTTTGACTGAACTTGACCCTCTCCCCCTGAACATGCTGATGGAGTGACCCCTTTCATCTGAGATGCACTTACTTCGAATGAGAACAGGCACAACTACTGTGTAATTGCTGGTTTTACCCACGACAGAGAGGGTGTAGTTTCCAGCTTGTGCTTCTTTGATTTTGGAAAAAGCCAAGGATGTGACATATCTATAAAACAGAAAGTGAAGCTGCAGTTGTTATCTGGAAGGCGCTACGCAGCAGACACACTAAAATATTAGCTCTTCAGGGCTTGCAAAACCCTTTCAGAGATACTGGTATTCATTACTTACAAAGCACCTTTCAAGCCTGAACCTACAGCCATAGGTCCCCAAACACATGCTTAAGGTTTTGAGTTTTGCAAAGGATGGACTTCCTGAGCTTAGGACATCTGGAGAGATCCACCGGGAAAAGCTTTGCCTGCAGTCTTATGCAGCGTGTTTTGCAGGGGGAAGCAAAAATCCAGCCTCTTGTTCCAGCCCATGTTTAACTCTGAGAATGACTATGCTGTTGCTGTTGTTACTCCTGACCCGTGGTGTGACCCTAATGGGTCACATACTTCTTCATGCCTTACTTTCTGTGACTGTACAATCAGGATGTTTTTCTCACATCCATAGAATCACAGAACAACTCAGGTTGGAAAAGACCCTTGGGATCATCTAGTCCAACCATCAACCCTACTCCTACTCCCCTAAACCCCTAGTCCATTCACCCCTAAACCATATGCCCCAACACTACAGCTAAGTGACTTTTAAACACATCCAGGGATGGGGACTCAACCACCACGCTGGGCAGCCCAGTCCAGGGCCTGACCACCCTCTACGTGAAGAATTTCTTCCTGATGTCCAGTCTAAACCCTCCCCTGTTGAAGCTTGAAGCCCTTCCCTCTGGTTCTGTCACTAATGACCTGTGAGAAGAGCCCAGCACCAACATCTCTGCAGTGTCCTTTCAGACAGTTGTAGAGAGCAATGAGGTCTCCCCCTCAGCCTCCTCTTCCTCAAACTAAACAGCCCCAACTCTCTCCATCTCTCCTCATCAGATTGATTCTCCAGGCCCTTCCCCAGCTTCATTGCCCAACTTTGCACTCGCTCCAGCACCTCGATGTCTCCCTTGTACTGAGGTGCCTAAAACTGGACTCAGTCCTCAAGGTGCAGCCTCCCCAGTGCTGAGTGCAGGGGGACAATCCCCTCCCTACTTCTGCTGGACACACAGTTTCTAATCCAGGCCAGGATGCTGTTTGCCTTCTTGGCCACCTGGACACTCTGCTGGCTCATAATCAGCTGCCTGTCAGTTAGAACCCCCGGGTCCCTTCCTGCCAGACCACTCTCCAGCCACCCTGCCCCAGCCTGTAGCACTGCTAGGGACTGTTGTGACCAAAGTACAGGACCAGACATGCAGACAATTGAAACACAGACAATTATTCTCAGTCCATCAACATAGTCTTACTACTCTTCAGCTGACCAATACTCCCTCCCAACTTGCTCTCATCTGCAAACTTACTGAGGGTGCACTCATCAAGGTCATTGAAAATCAAGATCATTGCAAAGCTAAGTCTGGTAGCAGAAAGTCCCCAGAGACCCACACTCATGTCGCTATATGAGTGAAAAGAACCAGCTTCTTTTCAGCTATTCTTGGCTTGAAGATTAATCTCTGTGTATGTGTCTAAATGACAATCATCAGTGTGTTGCTGGGTGACAACAACTCAGAAATCTTAACAGACGAAATTACCACTAAATGAAACGCCAGCACAGACCCAGAAAACATTCCATCTGTATCCTGAAAGCATCATTTATTAAAGGATGGGCTCATGCCTTGCCTTACCGATTCTCTGAGTCCAGTGAAGGTTTACAAGCTTGGCTCTCTTTAAAGAACCAAAAGCATGAAACAATCTCTGAAACATTCATTATCACTTGCAATTCCATGTCTTCGAACACATTGACTTCCACATTTTTAGTGGGCTTGTAAATATTCTCTGTTCCTTGAGAATTCAGACAACACCCAAGATCTTCTAAATTATGAGAGATCTGCAGTGCAGGAGGACAGATTGTTTTGTATTTATTAGCAATGAACTTCATCTGCTTTTTTCCATTCAATTACTTCTAGAGGAAAGGCTGAGGGAGCTGTCTCTTGAGCTTGGAAGAAGAGAGACCGAGGGGTGACCCCATTAATGTTTATGAATATGTGAAAGGTGGATGTGAGGAGGATGGAGCCAGGCTCTGCTCAGTGGCATCCAATGGTAGAACAAGGGCCAACAGGTGTCAGCTGGGACAGAGGAGGTTCCACGTGAATATGAGAAGGAACTGCTTCACAGTGAGGGTGACCGAGCTCTGGAAGGGGCTGCTCAGGGGGATTGTGGAGTCTCCTGGCCATGTTCTTGTGTGACTTGGTCTAGGTGATCCTGCTGTGGAAGGGGAATTGGACTGGATGCTCTTTTGAGACCCTTTTCAATCCCTAATGTTCTGTGATTCTGTGAAGAGAGGCTGTCTAGACGGACTTTGACAGGCTTGAGTATTGGGTCGATGCAAACTGTGTGAGGTTCAGCTAGCCCAAGTGCAGGGTTCCACCTCTAGACCAGGGTAACCCCAAGCAAAAGTACTTGCTGGGAGTTGAATGTATTGAGACCAGTCCTGAGGAAAAGGACTTTGGGGTGTTGGTAGATGAGAAGCTCAACATGAGCCGGCAGTGTGTGAGTGCAGCCCAGAAGGGCCAATGGTATCCTGGGCTGGAACAAAAGCAGTGTCATCAAGTCAAGTGAGTTAATCCTCCCCTTCCGCTCCTGTGAGGACTCACTTGTAGTCCTGTCACCAGTTCTGAAATCCCAAACACAAAAAGGAAATGGAGCTGTTGGAGTGAGTCTAGAGGAGGGACCCAAGAATGATCACAGGGCTAGAGCACCTCTCCTGTGAAGGCAGGCTGAGGGAACTAGGGTTGTTGAGCCTGGAGAAGAGAAGGCTCTGGGGGAACCTTCCAGGACTTGATTGGGGTGACAGAAAAACTGGAGAGGGACTTTTTACGAAGGCTCCAGTGATAAGACAAGGGGGAATGATTTCAACCTAAAGGAGGACAGATTTAGATTTGATCTTAGCAAGAAATTTTTTCACTGTGAGAGTGGTGACACAATGGAAGAAGTTGCCAGAGAAATCATGGATGATCCCCACTCTGGAAGTGTTCAAGACCAGGTTGGATGGGGCTCTGGGCAACCTGGTCTGGTGAGAGGTGTCCTTGCCCATGTCAGGGAGTTGGAACTAGATGATCTCTGAGGTCACTTCCAACCTAAACCATTCTATGATTTCCCTATAGTCTAAAGATTTAAGGTGCTGTAAGCTTCAGGGAAGGTATTTCTGGAATGGATAGGACAATTTTCTGTGCAGCTCGTTCTCTGTTAGATTACCTTAGGAGACACCGATGCCTCTGGTGGTCCTGAGCCATCATTCCTCTGGCTGACAAACACACATGTAATCTCAGATGCACTTTGATTCACTGCAGAAGTGAAAGCAACTGCTGTCATAACAAGACCTGTGAGACAGAAATAGAAAACAAACGCAATCACATCCAGTTCTCTGCTCGGGGGTGATCGTTTCCGTAAAAACAAAACAGAACAAAACCGCAAGGAAAGTGTTCAAAAAACAAGCCGAAGGAATATGCAGCTCTACGGTGCATGTCTGCAAACTCTGCACTTGTGTGTTGGAGGTGAGTGAAAGCACTGCTCAGAGAACATTTCCAAGGCACAGATACATCTGCTTTAGATGTACGTCCCAAAGTACTGCAGAGAATATCTTATGAAGAAAGCCTCTGTGTGATATGGAGGCTCCTTTAGAAACTGCCTTACAAAAATGGGATCGCTCTCTCACAGATAACGTCTGCCTGTGTCTGGAAGGGCCCTGCAGCACCACATCCCACTGCTACAGGTCAGTGTTTGCCTTTTGTGAGCCAGAGGATGACCATGCACCATACCTNGTGTTGGAGGTGAGTGAAAGCACTGCTCAGAGAACAAGGCACAGATACATCTGCTTTAGACGTACGTCTAACTGAGAAGGGATCTCATCAAGATGAACAGGATCAACAGGCTGCCCAGGGAGGTGGTCAAATCACCATCCCTGGACGTGTTTAAAAGTCATATAGACATGGAGCTAAAGGTTGGACTAGATGATCNAGATAACGTCTGCCTGTGTCTGGAAGGGCCCTGCAGCACCACATCCCACTGCTACAGGTCAGTGTTTGCCTTTTGTGAGCCAGAGGATGACCATGCACCATACCTCCCATCACAGAATCACAGAATCATTAGGGATTGGAAGGGACCTTGAAAGATCATCCAGTCCAATCTCCCTGCCACAGCAGGATCACCTAGATCAAGTCGCACTGGAACACATCCAGGTGGGTCTTAAAGCTCCCCACATGAAGGAGGTGTCCAAGTTAGAAATGCTCCTCAAGCACCTCTCATGCCTGCTCAGAAAAATTTGAACCCTTTCCCCTTGTCCTCTTTCTAAGCACCCTTGTCAAAAGCCATCCCCCAGCTTTCTTGTAGCCCTCTTCAGAGACTGGAAAGTTGCTAGAAGGTCACCTGGGAGCCTCCTCTTCTCCAGGCTGAACAACCCCTACTTGCTCAGCCTATCCTCATAGGGCAGGTGCTCCAGCCTTCTGATCATTTGTGTTGCTCTCCTCTGGACACATTCCAGGAGCTCTCTGTCTTTCTGATGTTGAGGACTCCAGAACCATCTTGATCTTTCAGGGACTGCACGTCAGTCATTCTCCTGAAAGCTCAGCGTAAACTGCAGAGACTGAAGGCACTGGGTAAGAAACATCAAAGATGT
This sequence comes from Rhinopomastus cyanomelas, assembly GCA_013400115.1. NCBI lineage: Eukaryota > Metazoa > Chordata > Aves > Bucerotiformes > Rhinopomastidae > Rhinopomastus > Rhinopomastus cyanomelas. Next base: position 2,090,800 of record VXBP01005470.1, on the reverse strand, counting down.
AGTGTGCATAATCCTGTTGTCTACTGCCAAACCCCAGCGAGCCTGGAAAGGAAATCAATTGCTGCCTCTGAGTAATGTTTGTTTCTGCCTGCTTTCCATCTTCATCACATTTTACAGGTTATAAAAATGGACTAGGAGAAATCTCATTCTTGCTGAAGTCAGGCAAAACTCTAGTTGTCATAAACTGAGAAGGGATCTCATCAAGGTGAACAGGATCAACAGGCTGCCCAGGGAGGTGGTCAAATCACCATCCCTGGACGTGTTTAAAAGTCATATAGACATGGAGCTAAAGGTTGGACTAGATGATCTTAAAGGCCTTTTCTAACCTAATTGATTCTAAGTACGATCAAGGCAGGGAAAAGAAGCCAGTAGAGCACAGTAGCTCTACAGGAAGGGGTGGTGGAAGGGAACCGATAATCTCTAGGCTTTAATCTCTGAGCATGTGAGGCCATGCATTTTGGAAAGTTGGATTAGGCTCTGGATACTGAGTCAAAAAGTAACTATGAGAGCACCGACATTGCACCGTGTCCGGCACCTCCCAGCCTTGTTTGCCACTGCCTGCAACCCTCCGTATGAATCAGCCTCTGGGGTCACAAGCTGTTTCTTCCCGGGGAGCCTCCTCGCAGAGGGTCCGAGTTGCGAACGCGGAGACACGGGCGAGGAGGGGAGCAGGCGGCAGCCGCCAGGGGGCGCCGTCACGCCGCGCCGCCTGGCCGGACCCGCTGCGAGCTGGTTTTCGGCTGCTGGCTAAACCCGACCGGCTGGGCTCCCATTTCTTGCTGAAGAGCTACCCTCAGTCTGGTTATTCTTAGGGAATTCTCAGCAAAAGAAAAGCCCCTTGTAAATCCTTTGTTACCTTAATTAAATCGTTGATTCCAGATCATTTCTTTTTATTCCAGCAAACTTTCCTTTCTGATTTTATATTAAAATAAGATAAAAATCTTAAAAATACTCCACCTTTCTGGAAAGATCCCGTAGCTCTTGCTTCCATGGCTCAGACAGGACACTGACTCAATTCTGATATTTTGGAGGAAAAGAATCATTTTTCTTTATTTTGGAAAACAAAGATGTGTTTGACCCCATCTGCTCTAGTGAGACCTCACTTGAAGTACTGTGTCCAGCTCTGGAATCCTCAACATAAGAAGCACACGGAGCAGGTCCCAGAGGAAGACCTCAACAGTGACCAGAGGGCTGGAGCATCTCTTCTATGAATAAAATCTGGGAGAGCTGAGATTGCTCAATCTGAAGAAGAGGCGGCTCTGGGGACACTGAATGTGGCTGTTCAGGACTTGAAGAGAATCAGGATAAGCACAGAATCACAGAACATTAGGGATTGGAAGGGACCTTGAAAGATCAGTTAGTCCTATCTCCCTGACACAGCAGGATCACTTAGACCAAGTCACACAGGAGCATGTCTAGGCGGGTCTTAAACATCTCTGGAGAAGGACACTCCACAATGCCACTGGGCAGCCCATTCCAGGGCTCTGTCACCCTCACCGTGAGGACACTCCTTCTCATATGGATGTGGAACCTCCTCTGTTCCAGCTCACACCCACTGCCCCTTGTCCTGTCATGAGATGCCACTGAGCAGAGCCTGGCTCCATCCTCCTGACACCTGTCCTTTCCATATTTATAAACATTAGTGAGGTCACCTCTCAGTCTCCTTTTCTCCAAGCTCAAGAGACCCAGGTCCTCAGCCTTTCCTCATCAGGGGTATGTTCCACTCCATTAATCATCTTTGTGCCTCTGCACCACAACAATTGTAACTCTGTTAAGGCAGGATAAATGACAATGCAGTGTGACTTCTTTAAACACTCCATTTTTCAGGCTTTCTAATTACATGCCTGAGTACACGAGAGTTGCTGTTCCTCTGGCTACAAGGTGCTGTTGGTGAGGGATTGTGTGAATTTAGGAGCAGCCCAGCTCCTTTAGCTGTTGCAGGCTTCTTCACTAAACATGAACTGGTCTTAGCACTGTGTTGCTCCTTAATTTACAGACTTGGTTTGAAATCAGCTTCTTGAGTTCTCAGTCTATGCCAATATCTCGTGCTTTTTATAAAAAATTATATAAAACCACCTCCTTAGCTTGAAGCAAATGCTGAAGCCTGAGGAGAACAAGATATTTAGGTCCGTTCTGTCTCTCTGCCCTGCCTTTTCTGGCTTTGTTTATCTGAGCTTGGGTGAGGAAGGACTGCAGGGTTGTATTCAAATGCTTATTTGCCTTTAATTTCTCATCTACCTTTCCAGCAAGTCCGAGATAAAGGCACTGCTCAAACAGCTGGGTTGTTACAATTCCTTTCCTTTGCTGGATAAGTGGAAGTCGTTTAACAGATTCCCCCAAATATGGTGATGTCTCCTTCTCTGGAGATGTTTAAAACCTGCCTGGACATGTTCCTGTGTGACTTGATCCAGGTGATCCTGCTGTGGTGGGGGGATTGGACCAGAGGATGTTTCCAAGTCCCTTCCAATCCCTAATGTTCTGTGATTCTGTGATCCCATCTCTGGCTAGTGTTCACAGGAAATTTCAGCTCACTGAAATCCCTACTGTTCTACCTACAGCCTGGGACATTCCAACCACTTCCAATGCAGTTCACAAAGAATAATGNCCAATCCCTAATGTTCTGTGATTCTGTGATCCCATCCCAGTTCCATTATTCTTTGAACTGCCTTAGACACACGTTTTTGGGAAGTGGTTGAAAAGTGGCAGTAAGCCTCAGCTATCATGGCAACCTCCCTTTCTGAGGAAGAGCTGACATGTGGCTAGTTGTTCTTCTGCTTCTTACCCACATCTGCCCTCTCAAGGGAGCTGCTTCTTAGCTCCCACATCACTCAGACCTTTGCACCTCACTAAGGATGAGGAGCAATGGTGTCCTGGGCCATATTAGGTGCTTTGCCAGTAGGTAGAAGTCCTTCCCTCTATTCAGCACCAGTGAGGACACACCTGGTGTATTGTCGTAGAATTATACAATCATTCAGGTTGGAAAAGACCCTTGGGGTCATTGAGTCCAACCATCAACCCTACTCCTCAAGTTCACCCCTAAACCATAGCCCCAACACTGCATCTAAGCAATTTTTAAGCACATCCAGGGATGGTGACTCAACAACCACCCTGAACAGCCTGCCTGTCCACCTGCAAGCTCCTTAGCATGGAAGGCACATGGACATCCCAGAGAAAGTACTGTGAGGGGTCACAACATTCATTAAGGGATTGGAATATCTCTCCTATTAGGAAAGGCTGAGAGAATTAGGACTCTTCAGCCTGGAGGGGGCTTACAAATACACACAAGTACCCGAAGAGAGGTGGGAAGAGGGTGGAGCAAGGTTTGTGTCAATGATGCCCAATGACAGGAGCAGATACGATGGGTAAAAAATGTTTTCACCATCTGGACAAGGTCCTGGGCAGCTGGGTGCCTGTGCTGGAGCAGGAAGTTTGGACCACAGGACCCCTAGAGCTCCTTTCTCACCTCAATCTTTCTGTCCTTCTGTGAACAAAGGGACCATTCTGTGGACAAAGAAGGGCTGGCGTGATGCCGCCACAGAGATCCCTCACAAATCAGGAAGTGGCATTAGGCTGTCATCCTTGACTGTTCTCTAGAGGATGTTTGCTCATGGGACCAGCAGGTTTGTGTGATAAACAGCCCTGCAGAAGAGCAAACAGAGACATCTCATCTAATGACATAATTGTGTTTGCTTTAATTCCTTTTTTTCTTAACTCCTCTGTGTTTAAGTACTCTGGTCTCATAACCCGACGTACTCTAGCGCTTCTAATGGCATTAGTGGAATCAGTAATCTCCTGCAAGCAAGGGCTACTTATATTTAAGTACTTAAAGGTATAAGATTCAAGGCACATCATCAACAAGGGGAAAACCACAGAATCACAGAACATTAGGGATTGAAAAGGACCTCACAAGATCATCCAGTCCAGTCCGTCTGCAAGAGCAGGATCACCTAGACCAAGTCACACAGGAACATATCCAGGTGGGTTTTAAACATCTCCAGAGAAGGAGACTCCACAACCCCCCGGGCAGCCTGTTCCAGTGCTCTGTCACCCTCACTGTGAAGGTGTTCCTTCTGATATTGATGTGGAACCTTCTATGTTCCAGCTGACACCTCTTGCCCCTTGTCCTATGCCACTGAGCAGAGCCTGGCTCCATCCTCCTCACACACACCTTTGTCATTAATGGAGTCACCCCTCAGTCTCCTTTTTTCCAAGCTCAAGAGACCCAGCTCCCTCAGCCTTTCCTTATCAGGGAGATGTTCTACTCCCTTTATCATCTTTGTGGCTCTGCACTAGTATCTCTCCAGCAGTTCTGTGTCCTTCATTTTCAGAAAACCTGTGAACGAGATGTGCTCTGTGCTGCATTACTTTGATGTGATTATTGGGAGGGATGGTTCACAAGGACATGATGTCCTCAGCTTCTGCTCCACCTTCAGGAACCTTCAATTTAGAAGTGGTATCTTCTGATTAATGAAATACTTGGTGACAGATGGCCATGGAAATATCTTCTGCTGAGCACAAGTGTTTTAGTGAGTAAGCAAAACAAAAAGTAAGGTACTGCCCGTATCCAGCAGTCACAGCTGGCTTACACCCAGGTTTTAGCAAGTTTTGGTAAAGAGACTGCAGTCAGGATCCAACTTGATTCCCCTTGGGGTGCTCATTGATTTCACTTTCCTGCCAGTGGCCAGGCTTGATGCCTGAACTTGCACTGGAATGTTTGTCAGCTGGTTTGTCAGATAGAAATTGGTGTATTGTAGGTAGATGGTTCCCAAGCCTTTCTGAAGTTCTCCTAAAAGCAAAAGTGTGTCGGTTCATTTAATATTTTCTCGGTTCTCCACCATAAGAAGGTAATGGACACCTGTGAGGGGTTTTCCAACAGTATTGTCCTATAGCTTTTGCACAATCATAGAAATATCAGGGATTGGAAGGGACCTTGAAAGATCATCTAGTCCAATCCCCCTGACATAGCAGGATCACCCAGACCAAGTCACATAGGAACACATCCAGGTGGGTCTTAAACAGTGAAGGACACTCCATAACACTCCTGGTTAGCCCCTTCCAGCGCTCTGTCATCCTCACCGGGAAGAACTTCCTTCTCATACTGACGTGGGACCTTCTGTGTCCCAGCTCACATCCATTGGCCCTTGTCCTGTCACTAGATACCACTGAGCAGAGCCTGGCTCCATCCTCCTGACACCCACCCTTCCCATATTTATAAACATTAATTGCGTCACTCCTCAGTCTCCTTATTTCCAAGCTCAGGAGACCCAGCTCCTCATCAAGGAGACGTTCCGCTCCCTTCACCACCTTTGTGGCTCTGCACTGGCCTCTCTCCAGCAGTTCTGTGTCCTTCTGGAACTGAGGGTCCCAGAACCAGACACAAGATTCCAGATGTTGTCTCACTAGGGCAGAGGAGATGGGGAGGAGAACCTCTCTTGATCACACATTCTCCTCCAGGTGTTTTTATAGTTCCAATCTCTTTGCTACTGAAGTGTTGCAGTTTCTGCTGATTCTGGCTCATCACATGGATAGCATCCTTTGTCTGCACAATATATTACTAGGTTTGATCTGTAAATAACATTTATATTCTTAAAGGAAACACGTGCATATTTAAGAAATTTCATAGAATACATTACATTATGAACAACTTTTAGATCATAAATTACTTTAAAGTGCAATCTACTAGAGAGAAGTATGAAGTCCCCAAATTCCTGCTGTTGGCTATTCACTTGTTCCTTCAAATCCTAACCAGTCTGCATGTTCAGAAGTTTTTGCTTCTTCTTCCCCTGTAACAGCCAGCCTTACAAGAAGTAGCAGTGCCTCCCCATATACCTCACAGGCACTAGATAATACCTCAACAGAAAGAACAGCAGTCCTTCTGGAGGATAACCACACCTCAGGGCTCTCATGCCTTTTGCGCTCTCTCTCTCTCTCCAAGACTGCCTTTTAGCCACACTGAAGTCTATCCTTTGCAGGAGCCTTTGGGCTCCACCACGTCCCAGATACCAGCACTTGTACTGCTTTGTTATGCAGCCTGCAAGAGTAGCAAAGCTCAGGCAAGAAAGAACACACCGAAATCCCTCTTTGACAGGGTTTGCTTAGTAGGAGCATCAGTCCTCATGCAAAGCAGGAGAACATAAAAGACTCATTTTCATTTTTACTCCACCTTCTCTTCAAATAGCTCATGTAGACTTTCAACCATGGCTGAGTAACATCTAACAGTTGCTCTTTGAAGTAGTGTTATCCCTGTACATGGAGCTGAAGACTGCTGGTAGATTGTTAACCAGCTTTCTCAGCCATCCATCGTAACCGCACAAATCAGAACAAAATACATCTTTCTGTTTCAATCTCATATTTTCTATCAGCAAGATCATCTTGGAAAGGAGCATTTATTTTAGAGCTAGAAAAAAATACTTTCAGGTATCAGGGAAGCAAATGTTCTTTCCTGTACTCTTAACAGTTACACGGTGGAGTGATTTTCCTTAAAAGAAACCAAGCTTTTAAATCCAGAAGGCTTCACTCTTACAAAACAAAGGCACTTTTTAGCTACTTATATCACGACTTCTTTTGTCTGAATCATTGAACAATGACAACAAAGCCGGGTAAGGCAGAGTCACATTGCTGTATTTCACCCTGCTAAAGTACCTGCTCCCCTGACTATTTACCTGGAAATTGCAGATAGAGCGTTTGGAGTGGTCAGGTCAAGCTGGCAAAGACATGAGCACCAGGAAAAGTAAAACAACTACGTCAGTGTATTGAAATACTTTTTGCCTTGAGCTTGGAATATGTCAGGTTCAGTGAGAACAAAAGCCAGGCTGGGCTGAGAAAGGTGAGGCTGAGGGCAGGGGGAAGAGCATCCCCAGAAGAGAGAAGAAAGGTGGCACAGAAAATAAAAGACATGGGAGGGACTGAACGGATGAGAAGTCAAAGGACAAAAAAAGATAAGATGTGAAGGGATGCAGTGAGAGACGGGGAAATGGAGAGGAAAGCGTGTGAAGAGAAGTGTGAGGATTTATTACCTGCTAGCTGAAAGAGGCTTCCACTGAGGTGGCTGTGGGGCCAACCCCCTGCCATGGCTGGTGATGCCCTGCAGTCTGCCAGCCCCACTAAGTGAAACCAAGCCATGCAGGTGGTTGACTTAAGGGTGTGCGTCACTGCCCACAGTCAAACCACTTCTCCAAAAAACAAGGGCCCGAGACCTGAGCCTGAAGGAAATGGCTATGGGATGGGGAGAAGAGGGCCCCTGTGGGGGCTGGGGAGCACATTCCGTTTGTCAGAGGATGCTGCTGCCAAGCTGAGCAGCTGCCTCGGCTCTGGCTGCTCGGTCTCTGTCTGGTTCTTTAGCACTTGCTCGCACTTCTACATATTTTCTTGGGTAAATGTGGTGCAGCTGACATTTTTCCTGTCTCGCTTCAATTCTTATTTTCAAAGCAGCTATAGTTTCTGCTTTCATGCACTGGCAATCTGCATAATTTCCCTGACTATCAATGAAGGGAAGAGCAAGCAGTGCTCAGTGCCAAGCTAGAGAGCTCAAAAAAACCCTCCAAATAGAATTTGAGTGATGCCATGGGAATACCCTGCTGCATCTGTTGTTGTGGGTTGAAGAAAGTTTCCTACACTAGGTTAGCACTTGGTCTCCTGGTGACAGACCTGCTTGCAGTGGCCTCTGAGAGCTGAGGGGGCTGCTACCCAGAGGAGAAGTGGGTTTGCATCATGGGGTTGTGTTTACTCAAGGGGAATCAGGGAACTAGCATTGTCTGCAGGAAGGTTCAAACTGAGCTGCTCTGAAGGTGCTTCACAGATTATATGTCTAAGGGATAAAGGCTTCTAGGCTTGCTCTCTGGCATGAGCTTCTAGCGCCCATCTGCCCTCAGCCTGTCCCTTCTCATCATCTCCGTCAGTGTAGCAGTCCAGGACCTGCTTCCTCATCACCTTCTGGCTGATGATGTGTAAAGAGTCAAAGTAACTGGCCTGTGGCTGAAGTTGCTTGCCCCAGCGGTTCCTCCTGCTATGTCAGGGGGATTGGACCGAACGATCTTGTGAGGACCCTTCCAATTCCTAGTGTTCTGTGATTCTGTGATTAACTTTGCTAATCGTAAGTATCAGACTCTGATGCTAGTGATTCAGATGATTTGGTGTTGAAGTCTTAATGTACATGTGAGGTTTTCAGCTTAAAATCTTCCATGAACGATGCCATCAGCTGGGACATTTCACATCTACTGGACGAAGCCCAAATAAATGAATAAATTCTGGCATATTACCTTGTTCCTAAAGAGGCTCTACTGGGGGTAGAGCAGAATCAACAAACGTGTCAAACACATGTATACGACAGCAAAACATTCTCCCAAGTAAGCAGTTTCACCACACCCCTGGAGGACGGCTGCAGTTGCCAAGTATTTTATCCAAGTTATGTCACATCATGGTTGGCCTTCACTGCAACAGTTAGATAAAGCCAGCTCCTGTGGGACTAGACACATGACAAGCCACTCGTAAGCTGAACCGTATTACTGAGTTACCAGCATTGTGAAACTGGACTTAACCTTCACAACTTGTACTAGTATGGACTCTAGCTTGGAGATAGACCTCTCTTCCATACATCATTAGCACAGGTGTTGGCAGAAGCACTTCATGGTCAGCTCCTGGCTTGCCACTTGATTTCAATTTAAAACTTCACTGAGTTGGAATGAGTTTCTTTCTGCTTTGAATGAGAGCCTGTTTAGGAGCAGCACTTGGTTTCTTCCAGGTACCATTAGATCGTAAAGACAATGTCTAGTTAGGGACCCATGGGTATAGTGACAGCAGGTTGGTTCATTCAGTCTAATGTCCTGACGGCCATATTAGTCTCCTAATATGGAGCCTCCTTCTCTGGAGGCATTTAAAACCTTGATGGACATGTTCCTGTGCAACTTGATTGGTCACCCCATCAGTCACTACTGTGCTAGAATACACTCTGAATCTCCATGCACTGCACAGGGTGGCAGAGCAAGTTCTGCTACATAGGGAATGGCCAGCAGGATGCCTCCACGCTCTGGATGACCAGCAAGAACAAGCAATAAAAATAGAAGTCTGGAAGAGGACACACAATTCTGATTAATAAAGAAGTGCCACACTCTGCAGGTACCGGAAGATCAGGTTGATTCTTCACTCTGCTATCAACCTGTAGCTGCAGGCCAGCCTTCAGGCCAAGTCCTCATACATACAGAATCACAGAGCATGAGGGATTGGGAGGGACCTCAAAAGATCATCCAGTCCAATCCCCCGACAGAGCAGGATCACCTAGATCAAAGTGCACAGGAACATGGCCAGGCGGGTTTTACAAGTCTCCACAGAAGGAGACTCCACACCCCCCTGGGCAGACCCTTCCAGTGCTCTGTCACTCAAACTGTGAAGAAGTTCTTTCTGCTATTTAAATGGACCCTCCTATGTTCCAGCTGACACCCGCTGCCCATTGTCCCATCATTAGAAGACACTGAGCAGAGCCTGGCTCCATCCTCCTGACACCACCCTTCACATATTTATAAACATTAATGAGGTCACCCCTTAGTCTCCTTTTCACCAAGCTAAAGAGACCCAGCTCCCTCAGCCTTTCCTCATCAGGGAGATGTTCAATTTCTTTCACCATCCTCGTTGCTCTGCTGTCCAAGAGTATAGAAAAGATGAGGGATTCTTCCAAGCCCATCACTGCTCAGGTGCTTCAACTGACTTCAGCAATGGAGAATCTGAACACCCTTGGCATGTACCACACATCTCATGGCTGGCTGGGCACTCTGGCTGGCAGGATCACACATTCTGTGCTGTCTGCTCTTCCTGCATCAGCAGGAATGTTTTCACCCTGAGCTACATCATGCAGATAGAAGAAACCCTGGGACATGTATACACAAGCCCATTTCAGTCCTTGCTCTTAACCTCACCATGTATAACATTAGACATATGCAAGGATCAGCAAAAGAGCTGTGGGAAAAGCAGATCCACAAGGTTGAAAACACAAGTTAGAATACACTCTAGTGATGGGAGTGGTAACACAATTGAAGCCATTGCTTGGAAGAACTCATTTCATGTTCAACCAGTTTACCCAGAAAAGGTATTACCCTACGTGTATCATGAAATCTTCTGTGAGATAACTTGATTACCAGTAGTAAAGCTCCAGATAAAAGACCCACAGAGCTTGGGAAAGGTTTGGGTGAAAGCTGAGACTTTTCTTCTTCATTAACATATTTCTCTGATTCCTTCCAACCTCCTCACACACAGGTATAACTTGTCCACTCAGTCTGACCTTTCTAGAGGGGAGGGACATTTTCCCAGGGGACAGCATAACTGGAATAAGGCATGATAAACAGACTGCTGACAAATGGACTTGGGCACATGATACTGGGTTTGTCTCCCACAGCTGGCAATACCTCAAAACATCTCCTACCTCCCACTCCCCCAAGAACCTCTGCACCTCACAGGCCCCATCTGAGACCACATCTGGAATATTGCACCCAATTCTGGGCCCCTCAGTTCAAGAGGGACACAAGTGCTGGACAGAGTCCAGCACAGAGCCACAAAGATGACAAAGGGAGTAGAACACCTCCCTTATGAGAAAAGGCTGAGGGAGATGGGTCTCTTGAACTTGGCCAAAAGGAGACTGAGGGGTGACTTCATTAATGTTTATAAACATGTTAAGGGTGAGTGTCAGGAAGACAAAGCCAGGCTCTGCTCACTGTCATCCAATGATAGCACAAGGGGCAATGGGTGTCAGCTGGAACACAGGAGGTTCCAAATCAATATGAGAAGGAAGTTCTTCCCCATGAGGGTGACAGACCACTGGAATGGGCTGCCCATTCCAGTTGGGTTGTGGAGTGTCCTTGTCTGGAGAGGTTTAAAACCCACCTGGCCATGTTCCTGTGCAACTGGATCTAGGTGATCCTGCTGTGTCAGGGGGATTGGACTAGACGATCTTTCGAGGTCCCTTCCAATCCCTAATGTTCTGTGATTCTGTGAGACCTCTGCCCATGGTGGCGTCTTACTAGGGCATAAATGAGCAGGACAAAGGAAGAGAAAAAAGGCACTCCCAAGATTTCCCTCTCACTGCTGCAGCAGCTGAGGGAAGTGTCACCCATGGGCACCTGTGTGTAGCTACAACAGCTCACAGTACAAGGATGCCCTTGGTTTTACTCCTCAGAGGTGTAACACTAATAGGTGCATGTTGTATACCACTGTGGGCATCTCAGCTAAAGCAGCTGAGAAGGCTCTGATCTGTGTACATAACCAATTTTGATGGAGAAGGTGCAAGCTAGGACTGAAATTTTCCCCATGGTCAAAGTGTTTACGAGGACTCTCTTCACTGTGGAACCTGCTGTATTTGTATGAGCTCCTACACAGAAATTTTAATGCAGAAATCAACAGGGCTTTTCCACCCTTTTGCCTGCTTTTCTAAATTCACAGGAACACAGGAGCTGAGAGCTCTCTTCCATCCTGAAAGGAACCAAAAGGCTGGTAATCGTCACGGAGAGAGACAGACAATACCATTGTTTTATTTTTATATCATGGTAGCACTGAAACCCTGGCTCTTCACAGAATCACAGAACATTAGGGATAGGAACGGATCTTGAAAGATTATCCAGTCCAATCCCCCTGCCACAGCAGGATCACTTAGATCAAGTTGCATAGGGGCATGTCCAGATGGGTTTTAAAGTCTCCAGACAAGGAGACTCCACAACCACCGTGGGCAGCCCATTCCAGTGCTTCATCACCCTCACTGGGAAGAAGTTCCTTCTCACATTGATGTGGAACCTCTTGTAGTTTTTCTCTTCTCTAGTTTCCTGTCCAAACTCCTTTTGCAGAGAAACCACTGCTTTTCCTCAGCTCATTCATTAACTTCTATCCATACTTCTAACTGCAAAAATGTTGGGTCTTAGGATTTCAATTAGAGCACTGAAGTCTTTCAAAAACTTCACCTGAGGAAGAAAGACTTTGATTTGTTCCAGTGTGACACATAAGAGCTCAGTATTTTTAATTACAATTTTCTTGTGCAAACTGTCAAAGCATCTCAAGGGCACGCTCTGATTTTCTTCCTTGCTTTTTAATGAGGGAGTTGAGTTTGACAAAAAGCAATCTGAATCGCACAGAAAACCTTTTCCACACCAAACCAACGTCAAACACGTTAACACATGATGGTGTGATGGTGTTCTCTCTACATATGCTGTGTCAGGTGAATGCATCACAGGCTGTGCCAGCAAAGTGACCATTTGATTTGATGGAAAACAAACGCAGAAAATCTTGAGTAGTTCAGCAAGCGATGAAATCCGAGTAACGATTCTCCACTATCAGGGGAAAACGCTTCGAACACCCTCCTACACACCAGCCAGTGTGCCGCTTCGACTCCTGGAGAGGGAGAGAATACCTGGCGCTGCACTCCCGCTCTGCCAGCAGGAAAAGCGAAAGGGCTGACGCGTGGTTTTGTGCGGGGGAGAGGTAATAGGGCCTTTTTTTTTTAAGGAAACCGGTTTAGATGACGCTGGGATCGCTGGCGTGCACCCGCGGAGGCACGGGGAAAGGCCGCAGCACCAGGCTGGCAGCTGGCGCGGTACCGGCCCTGAGCAGCTCACGCGCGCCCACCGTTTGTGCCTCTGAAACAACCGCTACCGCCCGCGGTAACGCCCGCACAACTCGGGCCGGGCCGGGCCGGGCCGGGCCGGGCGG